>KN882062.1:161840-278893 GCA_000934395.1 Fistulina hepatica ATCC 64428 | reverse complement strand
GGAAGCTGACAGCGAGATGCAGTGCTGACAGACTTACATCCTGCTTTGTTGTTTATTTTAAGCTGCGTAGAAGCTTCAGGTCTACGTGCGCTCTGTTGCGCGATACAGTGGACTGGCGCGATACTCACGCGCGAGAACGGAGTACACCCTATGGGGCGCGCGAGAACTCAGAGCTCAGGTCAGGTCTGCGGGAAAACTCACGGTTGCCCGCCGCAGCATCAGTGTATCGACATTTGTCGACACCTGCAACAGCACTGCGCACGCGATGATGCGGAATATGGAGTGCGTTACTCCGGGTCGGCGCTGTGCCGCGCAATACGCGCTAGTGCACCAGGCTGCGCACGTACCAACATTCATTCCAGCGGCGCGATGTCTGACATCCACCTCTGCATGGGTTTTTCGATTTTAAATCGCAAAAGGGCCGGTATCTGAAGGATACGCGGAGTAGAAGGAGTGTTGGCGTGTAGAACTGACAGGAGTCAGTCGCGGCAGCTGGTACGCTCAAATTTAAACTAGCAGGCCATCAATTTGAAATCACTGTCCGCGGCGCACCTTCCAGCAAACGAGCTAAGCACGAGCTACTACCCGAAGACCGGCGCGTGAGTGATTTCCGAACGCGTAAGCAGCAGCAAGAAGCTAAAGAACGAAAGATGAAAGTGAAGCGAAAGCTGGAGGCAATGAACTAGCGAGTAGCTTTACAGACGCGGGCGGTTGGGGTCAAAACTACTGCGATGCGAAGTGCGGAACTGGCTGCTGCTCCAAAAGTTGGAGCAGAAGGATGAAAGATCGCTATAGAGCTTGCGAAACGAACCGCGTGCGCGCGCATGCTGGCGGCGTGTTGCAAAGTTAGCTGAAAAACTGTGGCGCAGCAGCATACGTGCGTACTTCAAGGGTCTGAACTACACGGCACTAGAGGGTGAAGGACGTAGCGGGCAGTATATAAGGCTTACTGTATGTAGCGAAGGGGGGGGGAGGCCGATCGCGTCGCGTTTTATACTCTCGTTTGTCTTTAAAAATCAACTACTTTCCCTTAATCTTTTATATACATAACATATTCGGCATACAAGCCGTCTGTCCGTCCCTTGGCGCGCCCCCCTCTGCACTCGCGAGGCGTAGTAGGAGGTGTTTGGTTGGTTTTCCCCCAGGGGTTTCTCGTCTAGGCGCCTTCCTCAGCCCTCAGCGCTTTGTTTATTGACGGCATTGAGAGTCACGCATTGCGTTGAATGCTGCTACCGATGTCAGATCCGACACAAGTCATATATGATGCACATACCTTCAGCACATCCGTCTTGTCCCTCTGAACGTTCGCTCGATGAACGTCTTCGGGCTCCCAAAAGGCTGTTCCGTCTGTAAAACAGATGTCATCCAGCCCAGGGTGCTTCTTCGCATAGTGATTGTTCTGGAAGTTGCCATCAAGAGTGAACTGTGCCAGCAGGCAGTGTCTAATCCATGTGAGAAAGAAAACAAGTCACACAACAAGAAATTCCTTACCTTCCCTTGGGGGGAACACCAATATCTTGCAAGGTTGTATTGAGGCCATGCTTGGGGCATGTGGTACAATGAACACGCAAATCACCGGGTACGGTAAGTCGCGCATGAGTGTCCATGCCCTGGAATTGTCCACTCTCCTTGACAACATTCAGATGGTTCCACACACGGGAGATGCGTAGAAACTGGTCATAAGGTCTCTGGAAAAAGAAGTCAACTCCAGGTAAGCTAGACAAACTTCAACGTACATGCACATCGCCGGGAAAAGAGCTGTCCGTCAAATCTCTTAGGCCCTCAATGTAGCTGTAGGCAGAGACCTTTGACTGTAGCTCATGCACTGAAAATTTGCTGAGCACATTGAACGTGAAAACCATCTTGGGATCGTCCGGAGTGCCAGGGAACAACCGACTTCGCAGAAGTTGATCGCAGCGTTTCGGGGAGTCGCCACATTCACAGTATGCAAGGCATGATCCATGAATGCCGTTTGTATGAACAACAATCGTCTGAACCGGCCGACTTGGATGCGGACAACGCTCGCCGTGGTGCCCGAGACAGTGAGCGTACTCTGGTACGATGCGGGAGATATCCATATGGCGAAAAAATCGCTGGTCTTGTTGCCACATTGATGCCCAATGCCACGGGTTGTGGGCGTGGGTGGAAACCCAACAAGTGGGACAACAAGGTGGCGCTTCCGCGCAGTCGTAGCACTTCACAATACATCTCGCATCTGGTGAGCTGCATGGGCACGCATGCTCAACACAGTCATCGTATTCCGCATCGAGGAGGTGGTTCAAAAGCTCATCAAAGAGTTCGCGCCACTTAGACAGGACTGCCTCGTGCTGTATGTCGCAATGAGCAAATGGTGCAACAATGAATCGGCCAAATGTAGACTACGTACCACGGTTGTATGAGGGGATGGCTCTTCAGGCGGTGAAGGTAAAGACTCTGAAAGCGAGGTCGGTTCACATGGAACAGGACTCATCGTTGTGCTGTTTGGGGTTGATGTCAAAAACGGATGATAGGCAGGACGAGATTATTAGAGTAGTTGGGTTAATTGGGTTTACTGTATTGGGACGTCTGCCGATGTACGAGCTTACCTAAGCCTTCAGTAGATATAGGGCAATTTCGGGATCCTTTCGACGCTGATCGAGGAGGATAATAGACGACCGCTTCTCTCGTTTTTCTCTCAGATCGCGTCAGGTTATGGGCCCCGACTGGAGCGTTTAGGAAATACTTGCAGGACACGCACTTCCTTCATTTCCGCATCCTGCCGACACGTGCTAGCGCCTCGCCACCATGGCTGAGAGCGCGCAGTCTTCAACCTGCCCCGTTCTCACAGGAGAGAACAATTTCACCATATGGAAAATCCGCATTAGGGCCAAGCTCGCCTCCGCGAAGGTAGCTGGCATCGCCTACGGTACAGACACCCGCGACTCCATCACCGCTGCAGTTGCCGCCGCCACAGCCGCATCCATATCAGCCGCTGGCAGTTCTTCGACGATTCAGCCCACCGACAGTTGGGATATCCGCGACCAAAAGGCACACGGTATTATTGTCGAACACTTATCCGACTCGCTTGTCATGGCCCTCGTTGCGGACAATCAGTCCGCGAAGGAACTCATGGATGCTGTCGTATCGAAATTTGAAGCGCAAAGCACAGGATTACGGTCGTATTACATTCTTACGGAGATGATGGGCATGAGATGGGATGGAGTTCCCGGCGAATCCCTAATGGACCACATCACTCGCATTCGCTCCCTCGGAAGTCAGTTGAGGGGCATGACGAAATTCGTGGACGATGAGTTTGTCGCATTCCTCCTCTTGCATTCTCTCCCGAACGAGGAACCATGGACAACACTGCGTACATCAATCCTTAATTCCATCCCAGCGAAGTCGAAACTCTCGTTCGCTGACGTCGAGACCCGCATACTGCTTCAGTCATCTCCTACGACGTCTGCGTCATCAACGTCATCACCCGCGCTGGTTGCCAAACCGTCGACTAGTGCCAATCGCAGCTCGAAAGCTCGCAAACCAAAGGTCACGAAGCATTGCGAAGTGCATGGCGAGTGCGGGCATTCTACTGAAGATTGCAATGCACTCAAAGCGGCTAAGAGCGCACGTTCCGCTGGTAGGGCCGCCAAGGCAAAGGCGAAGGTAGGCTCATCGGACTCGGACTCAGGTTCGGATACCACACACACTGTACATATCGCCCGTGATCTATCAGATCGTATTCTCTCGTATGCTGCGTCTAACAAAAAACGCGTCCATAAGCGTATTATTAGTGACTCCGGCGCCTCTGCACACATGTGTCCCCATGTCACCTGGTTCGACCCCGCGACATATAAAACATTGGACCCACCACGGCGAATATCATTCGGCGACGATTCCTTCGTCCTGGCTACTGGCATTGGCGACGTCACTTGCATCAGCCGTGTTCGAAACCGGACGCATGCCATCACGTATCGTAAGGTCCTGCATGTGCCTAAATTCACGCTCACGTTGTTATCTGTGCCACGCATGACAGCTGCTGGCTTTAATGTCCTGTATAGCGGCAACTATGGATTGATCACGCGTGGTGACACCACATTCGCGCGATGCGAGTTAGACGATGGCTTATACACCATGAAGTTGGAGCCAGTCGTGTATCCTGGGCATGCTGCATTACTCACGGTGGATATCAATGTCCTACACCATCGCATGGGACACACCAACGTTCAACGAATCCAGGAAATGGTACGTAATCAGCAACTTTCCGGTATTGACAAAGTTTCAGGCACACCACGTTTTTGTGAGCCATGCGTGCTCGGGAAAATGAAGAAACTTCCGTTCCCGAAGGGTAATCATTTCCGTACGAACCGCCCGTTTCAGATCGTTCATACTGATGTCTTCGGCCCAATTTCCCCTGCGTCTCCTGAGGGTTTTCATTATGGGATTACGTTCACCGACGATCACACACGATTTCCCTGGGTCTACTCTATCCGACGCAAGGCTGATGCTCAGGTTGCATACAATCAGTTCAAATCTGACATGAAAGAATACTTCCAAGCGGAAGTGGGGGAATTTAGATTATCCCCCAACTTTGTTGAGTTTCTTCGGTCTGACAACGGCGGTGAATACATGAGCACGTCTTTTCGTGAACAGCTCATACATGAGGGGACGTGGCAAGAAACCACAGCCCCGCACACACCGGAACAGAACGGCTTAGCAGAACGAATGGGTCAAACCATCGCAACGATGGCTACCACCATGCTAATCGACTCCGGAATTCCTAAGACATATTGGCCACATGCGGTGCAGCACGCCGCGTTCATCATTGGGCGCACACCAGCTTCTGGTATCAAGTCCAAGGTTCCTTATGAGGAGCTCTTCCATCGACGCGTTGATGCGTCATTTTTCCGTCCATTTGGATGCACCGCATACGCGCTCCTACCCAAGGATCAACGTAATGGTAAGTTCGGCCCACATGCACGTAAATGTATCATGCTTGGCTATCGACCAGGTTCGAAGGCATACACTCTGCTAGACGTTGCAACTCGCAAGACCATCGTTTCGCGTCATGTCAAGTTTGATGAATCCGAGCGAGTTTCAATACGTCCGGACACTTCTGCTACTACCGACGCTCATCAAGCGCCAGTCGACAATTACCGCGATCTCTTATATCAGCCAACGATCACGTCTACGTTTGACGATGACGAATCGGATATTGAGGAACCGATGATCATACAACCATCCAACGTGCCATCGACCACACCTTTATCAGGAAGTCATGGCCCATTCATGCCAGTCACGCCCACTCCATCAGCTCCGCGACCATCACGCATACCGGTCTGGTCGCCAGTCGTCGTGCAACCTCAAGTCGAACCGGCTGCTAAGCCAGGCCCAGCTCGTGTTGTGGGTGGAGTTCGCCGATCCACGCGAGTACGCAAAGTAGCATTTGGCCGGAATTTTACGGTGGAGCAAAACTGGATTAAGGAACAACAGGACAAGGAGCTCCGGGCTGCCAGACGACATGCAAGCGCACCGGCAAACGACACATCCCTCGAGCCATCTGCTACTGCTGATCCTGCACCGTCAGGCAGTGGGGGTGAATCGACTGAGCCGGTCGTTGACGAAGCATCGCCTATGATCGACGAAGATTCCAATTTATCATACTTCTTTGCCGGAGTTGCCAAAACTGACGTTCCAGGACATACTTTACCCCGAGATATCCCAGACGCATTGAACGGTCCCGACGCGGCCTTCTGGGGACCATCGATAGATCGCGAATTGCAAGGATTTCTTGATAATGACGTGTACGATGTGATACCTACTCCAGACGGTGTCATACCGATTACCAGCCGCCCGGTATTTCGCTACAAGACCGACGAGAATGGTGCCATCGTGGATTACAAGACTCGTATCGTTGTGCACGGGCATAAACAAGGTGACGTTCCAGATGTATTTGCTCCAGTGGCAAACATTGATTCCATTCGAATAATTGCGGCACTCGCTGCGAGACACGATCTCGAGTTAGAAATGTGTGATATCACCCAGGCTTACCTCAATGGCGAGCTGAAGGAAGACGTGTATATCGTCCCGCCAAAGGGTGTCGACATCGCACCAAATCACTGTTGGAAACTTAAGCGCTCAGTCTATGGCCTCAAACAAGCCGGTAGAGCCTGGAATCGTACGCTCGACACCAAACTTCGCTCGATGGGCTTCACACGCTTGGATGCGGAGACATGTTTGTACGTGATAAAGGACGCTGATGGACGTCTCTGCTTCATGGTCGTCTACGTCGACGACATATTGATCGCCACGAACTCGAAGATGTACGCACAGGAGATTAAAGCATTGTTGGCCAGCGAATTCAAAATGAAGGATATGGGTCCTGCGAAATGGATGCTAGGCGTCGAAATCACACGCGATCGCGTCAACCGATGCATTAAATTGTCTCAACGTCAATACCTCGTTGACGTACTGGAGCGCTGTGGAATGACCAGATGCCATCCAGTTCGTACTCCTCTACCTCACAATGAACGTATCACTGCTGATGACCCTGTTAACGACACGACCGTGTTCGACATGTGCATCAACGGTAAAACCATCACGTATTCGACGGTCGTCGGTTCCCTCATGTGGGCGATGCTATGCACTCGCCCGGATCTTGCCCATGCAGTGGGGGTTCTCGGGCGTTATGCGTCTGCCCCCAAAAATTGTCATTGGAATCTCGCGAAGCGCGTACTCAGGTATATCGCTGGCTCACTCGATCTGGAACTTGTCTACGACGGATCAGACGGTCTCTCGCTGGATCGTGATTTCCACGGTTTTTCGGACGCAGACTGGAGCGGAGATCCTGACACGTCTAGGTCCACGTCGGGTTACGTTTTCATCAGTTCAGGCGCCGCCGTCGCGTGGTCTAGCAAGCGCCAGACCATGGTAGCGTTGTCAAGCACCGAGTCCGAGTACATCGGGCTCAGCAACGCGGCGCAACATCTATGTTGGCTGCGTACGTTCTTCGAGGAACTCGGATATCCACAGGATGGACCTACCGTCTTGAATTGCGACAACCAAGCAGCCATTATTCTATGCAGGGACCCACGGTTCCGCGCGCACACGAAGCACATCCAGCGCAAGTACCATTACGTGCGTGATGACGTTGTCGCTTCCGGCAAAGCGGTGGTGCGATATGTGTCCACCAACGATATGGTGGCAGACATTTTCACGAAAGCCTTAGTTCGTGAAAAACATTGGAAGTTCGTGCATATGCTGGGTCTTAGGCCTCGCTCGAGTGGGGGTGTCAAAAACGGATGATAGGCAGGACGAGATTATTAGAGTAGTTGGGTTAATTGGGTTTACTGTATTGGGACGTCTGCCGATGTACGAGCTTACCTAAGCCTTCAGTAGATATAGGGCAATTTCGGGATCCTTTCGACGCTGATCGAGGAGGATAATAGACGACCGCTTCTCTCGTTTTTCTCTCAGATCGCGTCAGTTGACGCCACCGCCGTTGAGACAACGAACTTGTATCGTTTCTTCTTAGGTGTTGGGCCACTGGACTCCGGCTTGATCTCAAAGTGGTGGATGGTGACCGGTTGCTTGCGTTTCCTGTGGCTCATCGTAATGCGCTATGGCAACGAACACGAGGAAAGCCGGGTGTTGAGAGGCGACGTGCAAAGTGATGGTGAGATGGACGAGCACACCAAAACAAAGGTTGAAAGTTGAAAGGTTGAAAGCTTCTACTTGAACCAGCCATGTAACACGTGATGGCATCAAATGAAAATAAATCATGTGCAGTAAACAAGCATATATATAGTACATTGCGAGCGTCACGTTGATAGCGATGATGAGGGGGAATATATAAGTCCAATTTAACGCGACTCACGACAATATTCACCTAGCGATGTGCGCGCATGTGGCAGCCTAAGCTGAAGCAGCTTGGCGCCGGTGTTGGCTCGATAAATATAATGGCCACGTGTTTGTAGGATGTCCGACCAAGCTTGTGGCACCCAGAACCCCCCAGCCCAGCACAGTACAATCGGTTCGACCATCTCCAATCCAACCTGCGGCGCACCGAGAATATCCTTGTGGTTGGCTAAGCAAAACGTGCCGTTGTGGCGGGCGTGCAATATGATGGTGACAATCCATGTCGGTGACCGATGCACCTTGACCTCAACAGTGTGCTGGCGATTGAGGACTGTGGAAGAGGCGAGGCGCCAGTGGTGTGAAGAATATGTCACTGGCACACACCCGTCAATGACCTCGACCGATGGCGAGCGCGCAAGAGTGGCCCGGGCGCGCGTGGTAGAAGGCTGTCCTTGGGGTAAACGGGCGGGCAAGACGGGCAGGCCAGTGCTTTCGATGATTTCTAATGATGGAGATCGCATGCGCACAGGCGTCGGATGAGAGATTGCCGTCGTTGGTTGTTGTTCCAGCGCCTGCCTCACGCGTCGAGCTGGCATTGGACGAACTGAGCGAGGTGGTGGCCGTTCACGAGCAAGGCCTACAAGTGCCTGAATGAAAACATCGTTCTCGACGAAACCCGGCGGCGGGGGGAAAAATGTCATGCAAGTTATCGTGCCATCGCGAATGCACTTGCATTTCTGTGTCAATACAAAGTAGACAGGCTAACATAGCAGGTTACTTACCATATGTTGAACCGTTCCTATAGGGGATTGCGCGTTGATACTGACGATGAATTGCTGGAAAATGCCATGGCGCTCTTGACATCGTACAGGGCCATGACATCGGCGGGGTGGCTGCTGAATAGTCCTTCGAAAGTACGTTCGCAGATGGCGATGTATCTCCGTCTGTCGTTGACGCTGGTGAGGAATAGCTGATATTGCCTCAAGCACTGTTCGCTGAGCGCGCGTAAGCTTGGCGGCGGGGTGAACTCCCCGTCGTAGAATGGTTGGGAGTTGCAAAGGCATGGTGTCGTGCTAAGTACAGTGCTGCAGCCAAATTGAACAAAGATGCTCAGATCAAAATACTGTGGCGTTCTTACCATAAGCAGCCATCGATCAGATCTCCAACTTGTAGCTGGCCACCTAAGGCGTTGTTCTTAGGCGCTCCTATCAACGCGACACAGTATATAAATTAACTGATGTTACTGTTTAAATGTCTGTGCTTACTGATGCGCAAACAACATAATAGACGAATACAACAACAAATGAAACTATCTACGGGCCTCATAAATCGGCCATGCAATCTGTATGCGAGTCAAGTCGAATGTGGATAGGTTAGTACGTGTATTGAGGAAGGTCCACCAGCGACAGGCCAGAGATGCTGCAATGGACGGTTGCCCGGGCTCGAGCACCAGTACCATTGCAGCCCTCTAGCACTACCAGCTAGAGAAAACTTGGACCTACCTGTGGTTATGTCGCATTAACGGGCCCCCATCGAACTGGACATCGGCAAAAAGAATCGAGCGTCGTGGCTTCAGAGTGGCCACAACAGAGCCGAGTGCCTTCATTGGCACAGGCACCCCTTCGCCATCAATGGCAAAGGGGAACACATACACCTTCATTGGTATATGTGTCCGTTGTAACCAGCATGACGACACCGAGACTAAGGCGAAGTGCCAGTGGGTTTGACGAGAGTTGGGTTTGACGAAGAGTTGGACTTGACCGAGCTGGCGCCTGGTGGATGGATGATCGGTGTCCGTGCCCCGATCACAGTCCCCCGCATGGTGTGGACGCTGATCAACCATCCGATCATCCATCCTTTTCGTCAAGCGTCGAGTCTAATCCTTCAGTCTGACTCTCTACGACACCACTGCATCGCACGGCTCTTTGTACGTATATGTTTCGTATCTATGATTTCTTGCAATTGAAACCAATCCATATTATAGGTTTATATTCCATACGCGTGCTCAATCAGACCTATTTGCTGCACACTACGTCCATTGAAGGCCGTAGTGCTTCTGCCATTGAAGGCGGATAGTGCGGTTGCCATTGAAGGCAATCGTTGCAACAGTGAATACTGGTCTGGCTGAGTCGTGTGGACTGCCGCTCACGGGCGAGGTCGTGGTCTACGACGTCGAAGTACTGTTGTAGGTGTAGACAAACCTGTTTCAATAGTCGTTCTTTGATGTATGTAACCTTCAAAAAATGTGTGGTATTTACACTGAGATTTGTGGTAGTGACCGACAATGTCATATCCGCCATCGAATCTTGCTGTCTACAATGTCCACGTTCCGTATTGCAGGCCTACCGGACCACATCCTCAAAATGTGTGTGAGTGGGACCTGCCGACGGTAAATCGACGTTACAAATACCAGACGAACATCGCACAAGAATGGGGTTTGGGGCACATGGAAGTTACCGACGATGGTATGTTTCCAGATCGTACATATGGATACTTCCCTAACACGACTTTCTACAGATGCTCTAACTCATCTGGATGGACGTTCTGGCGCCGTTGTCGACGAAGATCTCATTACTTCCCCCAACATGACATACATCCCTATGCCCCTGTTCGGCCACCGCGATGTTCGCTTACGCGCTGATCTATTGTATGGTGCCGATGATTATCTCCGCTGGCCTCAACCGTATATAGACATATATCCTCACTATTCATGTATTCTTCGGCCCCAAAATGAAGACAGTGAATGGAGTATCGCTTGGAAGCACCCAAATGACATCGGGCTGGAACCAGCGCAGATGCTGCGCAAAGATCTTTTCGTTGTCAGTGCTGCAAGTGTTCAACGATTCAATGACCTCGCATGCAAGGTCCAGGGTGACCTCCGAGCATTGACACAAAGATCGGCAGATGCGGAGGTAAAGCTGCCTGCATCCGTGCAAGGCTACGAGGCCACAATCATTCACACCGTCGCGCATTTGCAGAACATTGGTTTTGAACAGACAACAATCCTGCTTCTCATCCGTGAAACGCAGCGAGTTCTGCTCGAAACTGACGGGTTTGTGCGTTACTGGTCGACCTACGTCCCTCATTTCACATCCACGTGGCCGTCCAAGGGGCGTCCGGAGTTGGCAAACCAAGAGATAATGGGTGCCTTCACATACATCCCGGATGTCGCACTCAAGTTCGCCTGCGCTCGCATCCCAGTCTGGCTCATTCGTGACATGAAGGAAGTCCCCTTGCCTACAACGCGCATCGTGAAATGGGGCATGCCCCAGCCACCATCCGTTACTTTGAACTTGATGGATTGTACCCCACGGTTTCGCAGCGTTTGGCAAGGTACGGCCGCTCATCACGGCAAATATATTAATATGCATCATTACACCGTCACACATCTCATCTTTCGCTACCCATGGGGTGAGAATCTCGAGGTGTACAACAATCCGGAATTCGACCCTATACTGCGTGCAAGCCCGCGAACAGGCATTGTTGCCTGCCCCACCAGGTCGTCGATGGTAATGTTCTCCCACCAGACATCCGGTCCAACGCCAAGTATGTATCATGTCCGCCATTTTCAACTTCGACTAACTTGATGTCCAGACTCTTCTATCCTGCCAACAGCTGTACAATATGCCTCGACGTCACATGCCGTTGATTCCCAGCACAGGCTTCCATCGTCGTCCACTCCTTGAAAATGGCCTGCTCCACCTTTAGCGACTGCATCGCAGTCCAAAAAGAAGAAGTCGAAGGTTTCTGGCTTTGGACTGATGCCTGATCCAGAAGGATCATCTGCCCCTCGAGAAGCATGGCGTAAAGCATTCGCAACTGCATCGGTCGATTTAGATCTTCCTACCCGGCTCTCGGCGGACTTGCGTCGATTTTTCTTTCCTCCTTTTTCTATGTTCAATGGTTCCATGTGTGCCGACAAGCACGCACTCAACTGGATTTATCTACGTTCTGCATGGACTGGACGCCTCCTGTCGACATTCGAGCCTTGTGGTCTCACGGCCCTGGAATGGCGCGAGGTGCTGGGCATGAATACCCACACGCCGCAAGGTACTTCTCACTCTCACGTGTGGCGTCAGCAAGGTGCGGAACTGTTGCGCAGGCTTTTCGAGTGCGAGGATCTCAACGAAATGGGAGACACACTGAATTTCCATTACATGAATATCTTGACGTTGAAGCCCTTGCAACCGCTTGTACGTGCTATGGCGGCATGGGAGGCCAACGAGAGCAACACCCGGATTGATATGGCTCGTTTCCTTGCCCATGGAACAAGCATTGACAATGTCCTTGCACACTCGGGTCTACTCACCCACATTTTTGATCGCGGGAAGAGAGAATGGTGGGTGATCTGGACGCCGTGGATTCTCGACTTCGACTGGAAGGCCACAGGACTCTGCAGCTCAGATTACGTCCAGTGGAAGACGGCTATCGTGGCAATGATCCAATCGGTTTGCACGTGCCCCGGTGGCGCCACCTCCATACCAACCGAGCTCACGACGATCGTTGGCCTGGAATTTCACGCTGCGCTGGAATTGGTACAAACAGAGGAAGAGCTTGATCATTTAGAGGATGTGATTGTGCTCCATTACTGTACGTGCTTTTACAATATCTTTAGTCGGCCACCCACTCCTCCGCGTATCTTTAACCCTTCTGAGGAACCACTTCTGTCGAGCCCTTTGAACATGCCATGTATATAGATGTGTGCGTTTCTGTTGTCATGATTTCTTGGGATTTGTGTGCACATTCTTGTCTACTTTCGTGTTCTGTATTTTGTATCATTGTTTGTCTTCCTTCAACAGTGCGATCGCTTTGGTATGAAAATTGTCTGATTCATCGGTCTCCCAAGGACATCGTGTGAAGGCTTACGCCATATGGTCAAAGATGATGTGATCTGGTTACCAAGCGACAGGGCCGGCTTTCCAATTTAGATTATATCATTTACAGAACCGGCTATGTTCGCTTTGTCTCTGTTTCTCGCTACTTGTCGCTCGCTCTTGTTTCTTGGATTGACCCAGTATGTTCGCTTTGCCTTTATTTCTCGTTACTTGTCACTTACTCTTGGATTGACCCAGTACTACGCCCTGATCCTCTACGACTCAGTTGTTTCTTTTCAGTGTCAACAATGCCTGACGAAGCCACGTGGAAATCCGAAGACCCAGCTGTCGATTGGCAAGAATTTAAGTCAGAGTGGCTCAAGGAGGCGCTCAAGCAATCGCCGACATTGGAGGGCCGGCACCCTGGGATTTGCAAACTCAAGGCCAAATGGACGACAAAAGTCTTGCAGAAGTTCAAGTGTACGAGTGTCACCAAATCGCAAGCCGGAAAAGCTCTCGACAATGTCATTAAAGACGCGCGCAAGACATTACAAATCAAGGTCGAGGAGGGCTCTGCGGTGGATGTCAACAAGATTCACCATCGCACCCTCAGTGTCGGCATTCTCGACCGTTTGGGGAAGACCGTCTACAGCGTAAAGCATCGGTCGGCCATTGAAGCACGATGTCAAGAACTCCAGGCATCCGACCCTTCAAAATATAAGAACGCTGGCGCTGCCCATCAAGCTGCTCTGTCTCAGCTTTGGAAGGAGCTGTCTGACATCGAGCGAGCGACGTATGAGAAGGAGGCTGAGGAGAAGGCCGATGTCGACGTGTAAGTGCTTTGTTCCTTGCCTAATTTATCTGCTAATCATTACTGTATACAAAGGAACATTGCTCAATTTGTTGCAGAAATACAAACCGCATTCGAGCCATATACCAAGAGCCTTATCATGGGCCCCGGTGGGGGCGAACTCATGCTATTTTATGGGTTTCGCAACAGTAAAAACACGCTTAAGACGGGCATGTAAGTATTGTCAGTTCACACACACTGCTTATATTGATTGCTATGTAGAATCACATCACATTGTTCCTCAAATTTCGGCCATCCTGTCGAGATCAACACGTCTGCTGACTCCACGGATGACACCGGCGCGATGGACATGCACGTCTTCAACAAGGATCTCTTCGAACAAGTGAAGTTGTGCTGGGCCGAGATGACCGACAAGGTCATTCCGGAGCATGAACTCAATGAGCGCATTGATGTCGTCGTAGAAGTCAACACTGACGGGCTGCCTGTCCTCGTTTATGATGCGAACGATGATGAGCTCACAGCGAGGAAACTGAAGGAGCAGGTTGCAGATTATCTGATAACTCTGTGGCGTAAGTCATATCGAAAACATGTTATATTGATGCTTAAGGCTAACGGTATTACAGGTAAATGCTGGGCTGATGGTGGTGAAGTTTGTGGTGACGAGATTCCGTGGGATGAGCTCTGTAAGCGCCCCGCCAATTTTTATGACTCGCAGAAGATCACCTGGGTTAACACTCAGTATTTGCGCGATCTGATGAAGCTGCCAGAAGGGACGAGCATTTGGGATGTTGCGAAGCATTTCGCGCGCTTCTCGGGACCGACGAGCGAGTGTCCCTTCATCTTCCACAAGGGTGATTGCCTCCGTTGCGCACTGCACGCCAAGCCCATATTGACAGTCGCACAGCCAGTCTCCCCTCCCGATGCATCTCAGAAAGAGATGTCTGCGTCCTCTGTTATGCTCCCGACCTCATCGACACCAGCTTTGCTCCCGGCCGCTCAACCGGCAGTGGCAACTGTCGCAGTCTCCAGCGACTCTATTGCCGATGAATCCATGCCACCTTCCCCATCACATCTACCCATGTCTCCCATAGCCACTTCGCAAGCACCTCCACCCAAGCCACCTTCCGTATTGGCCACTGTGCCCTCCGCGCCTGTACCGTCTCCCACAAGCAGCATCATTCAGGTGCCTGATGTGCCTCCACAGCCACAAACATGTGATTTACCCCAGCCTGAGACCCCAGGTGACGACGTCAGCAGCTCAAATTCCGTATCGGCCACTGCGCCCTCCGTGCCTGTACCGTCTCCCACAAGCAGTGTCGTTCACGTGCCTGATGCGCCTCCACAGCCACAAACATGTGATTTACCCCGGCCTGAGACCCTGGGTGACGACGTCAGCAGCTCAAAGACACCGGCTGATGATGATGTAGCAATCATGCCGACATGTGATCTACCTCGGCGTGAGGCCTGAGGTGACGACGTCATCTGCTCAAAGACACTGGCCGATGGTAATGCAGCAATCATGCCATCGTTGATGATGACTTTGACAGACAGGCAGCTTGCCGAGGCTCGTGCCATGGCTGAAGCGCAGGCGCGTGAACTCTGTGAAGCGGCGGCGGCCTCCCTGGTTCAGACAGACAAAGGTGCAGTTCACGAGGAGCGCAGCGCGGTGGCGGCCTCCCTGGTTCCGACAGACGAAGGTGCAGTTCACAAGGAGCACAGCTCACCCGATCCAGCAAAACCCAGACGAAGAGGGCGTCCACGCAAGATGACGGCACAGACTGATGTGGTGCCTGTGGTCCACCGCGCTGCCTCCCTGGTTCCGACAGATGAAGGTGCAGTTCACAAGGAGCACAGCTCACCCGATCCAGCAAAACCCAGACAAAGAGGGCGTCCACGCAAGATGACGGCACAGACTGATGTGCTGCCTGTGGTTGATTCCGGAAAACCACTTACCCGTGCAGTGAAACGAGCACGTGATATTCAGGAAGGTGGATCGAAGTCGAAGAGGGCTAGGAGACATTGATGTGAGTGGCTTATCATTTTTACTTCCTTACCAAGGCTTAATTGGCTTATTGGCTCATCCTATATTCTTTCCTTCAGTTGGCTTGCTCAGCTCAGCTCGCTTATGATCCCTTTCCCGCTCACCTCGCTCGTTATCCCTTTCTCGGCTCACCTCGCTTGTTATCCCTTTCTTGGCTCACCTCGCTCATTATCCCTTTCTCGGCTCACCTCACTTATGATCCCTTTCTCGCTCGCCTCACTTATGTTTTCGCTCACCTCACTTCTTACTTATGATCCCTTTCCTGCTCACCTCGCTCATTATCCCTTTCTCAGCTCACCTCACTTATGATCTTGTTTTTTGCTCACTAATATGGCTCATGGTTGTAGCTGCTTGCTTTTGCTGACCCATTTAGTTCACTTATTGTTTATGATTTGGCTTACATCACTTACATAGTAGATTGGCTCATGTAGTTTGACTTACATCACTTACACAGTAGATTTGCTTATGTAGGCTTCATATATATTTGGCTTAACTTGGCTTAATCTGGCTTATGTTTCTATTTTTGGTAATAAAAATATAATTAATTGGATGACTCATTACTGTGGGCAGAAGTAAGCTGAGGCTGGTAAGCCACTTTAAGCAAAGTGACTGCCTAATGGGAGGCTTAAGCAAGCCTGGATGCTATTCACTATCAAGACCCAATGACAGAGAGGTATTGGGAGGAGGGTGGCCAGGAGCACACTGGAGGGAGTCCGCTGAAGAGATATCAGAAAAGGATGAGTGCAAGCGAACAACTAGTGTGGTGGTCCGAGCCCCTTAGTTGACGATGGACATAACATGCGAGGGTTCTAATCCTTGCTAGAGAGTCGTGTCAACTGAGTAAGTTCACATCATGAAAATTGGTGCTAGAGTATTAATGAATATGGAATAGAATGGGAAACAAGATATCAAGACTAAGTCTCAGCTCAATAAGTAAATTACAAGGGGTATATATACTTCGGAAAAACTGGGTACATCAGAAGGTGTGGGAGGGGAGCAGGAGTTGGGTGGAGCTATACTGTGCTACTGTTATGAGCCATTCTGATTACCACCCTTCTCCTGATCTCCCAATCTCCCTCTCCCATTCCCACACTCCTTCCCGGTACATCCACCCTCCATCATTTGCCTCACCGTCCCTCATCCATACCTACCATTCCACAATACTGCGAGAACATACACCTGTTACTACCAGTAACCTCCCACATACAGCTCCATAGTACATAGCACAGTATAGCTCCACCCAACTCCTGCTCCCCTCCCACACCTCCCGATGTACCCAGTTTTCCTGAAGTATATATACTCCTTGTAAATTACTTGTTGAACCTTAGTCTTGATATCTTGTTTACTACTCCATTCCTTATTCATTAATACTCCAAGCACCCAATTTATGATGTGAACTCACTCAGTTGACAAGGACTCTTCCGCAAGGATTAGAACCCTCGCATATTATATCTATTGTCAATTAAGGGCTCGGACCACCATACTAGTTGTCTGCCCACACTCATCCCTTCTTGATATCTCTTCAATGGGCTCCTTCCAGTGCACTCCTGGCCACCTGCCTCCTGATAACTCTCCATCATTGGGTCTCGGTATCAAGCTGTGCCATTTGACACACCAGTCATCTCTCCCAGCTGGTCTTGTTCACCCGAACACCAGGCCACCCAGTCATTGATACCTGGATGTCCATCCCAGGCTCTCGCCTCCTCATCATGCTCCCTCTAAAATACTATGGGTAACCCAACTGAGTGAAGACTAGTTGGCGTTGCCAAATAGCCTCGTCTAGCCCGTAGATGTTCCCTCTGCCTTGATACCCTCGGAGCTCACAACCTCCCATCTTGGGAGCTGGTTGTTTCCTCCCGGTTCTCCCACACCTGAGCCCCGATCGGTCTTGTCTTTAACAGCTATGTACTATGGAGCTGTATGTGGGGGGTTACTGGTAGCAACAGGTGTATGTTCTCACAGTAATGTGGAGTGGTAGGTATAGGTGAGGGATGGTAGGGCGAATGACAGAGGGTGGATGTACCGGGAAGGAGTGGAAACAGGAGTGGGAGGTCAGGAGATCGAGAGAGGGGTGATAATAAGAATGGCTCATAACAGTACTGTGCATTGCATTTGGTCACACCTTTAAAAACTCATTAATCTACTCTCATGTATCCCTATGTGATCATTCTGGAACCATTTCTGAAACTTCAAGACTGTTTGAAATCCACACTTGCTTCAAACCACCAATGGATTTATGCCTGCCTACACCTGCCAGATCAAACTGATGATTGATAGCAAATTCTCGCTACCCAACATCCATGGCACTCAATTGGAAGTTTTTTAAAGCACCTACAGTTTGCTAACACAGTCTAACATTTGTGACCCTCAAAGGAAAAAGGCTAAAAACTGCTTCACTGTTTTTTTTTTTCCCCCAAGAATGGGTATGTGAATCTCACTGGTTGTACATGCTTACATAGGTTCACTAATGAGGATGAAACAACTTTTTTTTTTCATTGCCCAAGAAAACCCATCAATAAACATATTTTTTCTACTCGTCAACATCTATAAGATTGTCATTGTTGCTATCTGGGCCATGCATTGTAACATTTGGCCTAACAATGGTTGGTGTGTTTGTCACCACATTTGTCAATGTGATCATTATTGTGTTCGACTCATCGACATCCATAAGATTGTCATTGTCACTATCTGAGCCACACATTGCAACACCTGACCTAGCATGGTTGGCATGTTCATTGCTGCATTTGTTGATATGCCTGTTGTCACGTTGGTTACCACATTTGTCAATGTATTCATTGATGTGTCCATTGTCATGCTTATCAGCACATCTTGTTTGATGTCCATTACGTCATTTGGATTGAATTGTGTGGACCTTGTTTGTCTATAGTTGTACTATACTATTCTGACTGTAGGTTCTGTCATTGTTATGAGCCACTTGCCGATTCCCGGTCTCCCAACCTCTAACCTCCAGGCACCTGGTCTTCCGGTCCTCCAGACACCTCAGTAACCTCCCACCCGATCCCAGTCACTGCCATCTACCTCCCAGACACCGGTCTCCCAATCTCCCGAGCTCCTGCAAGCTTCCCAGAACTTCCAACCTCAGTATATGGTATCGAACAGTATCTGTAACCTCGGATTCCTGGAACCCGCATTCTCCCAATTCCACCTGGTATGTAGACCCGCACCTTTTCCCTCTATCCTGCTCTGCACCCTTTGCCCATGCTCCACATCCCGTCCATCACCCATGACTACACTCCACATTACTGTGTTATTGTATGCATGTTGTTACCAGTAACCTTCTGTATACAGGCCCGTAGTATGTAGTCCGTAGCACACTCCACCCGACTCCCAGTTCCTCCCAGGCCTCCCGGACTACCTGACCTCCCGACTATATATACAGCTCCAGTAATTAGATACCCCTTAAGTTTGATATTAACGTTACTTGCTATTACATGTCATTATTGACCTATCCTTTGTCCTTGACTATACTTGATGTATTGTCCGACTTACGCCCTGTACTCCTGGTGAAAATACACTCTTGTTTAACTCCTTTGACACTGTGCTGTTCAACATTGAGCCTTTCCACTTATCCTGACTGTCGACCTCTGTATCCTCTTGTCGAGTTATGTCCCCTCTTGTTGTCCAGTCTCTACCAGGGTACCGCCTCCCAGATCTGGGTTCTCGGACATCCTCCCGAGTTCCCCATCCTCCCATCGGATTCATGGACATCCTCCCGGGTTCCCCTCCCTTGTATCTCGGGTTCCCCCTTCTTGCTGTGTGTCAAGTCCCAGAACTGGTTGTATGACCCAGGCATCTTCTCTCGACTCCGGACTTCCTCCCGGTGGCCTGTCCCAGTCTCTGGCATGCTTGTCAGTCACTTCCCATCACTCTACCTCTATCTCAGTGCAGGGCACCATGCCTTGTGTCAAGGTGAAGCCACTCCCCCTCTGTTAAGGGTGGGGTTCTGGGGGGGTGCACCCGACCGGATACGGGAGACTGGGAGGCCGGGGGGTTGATTGGTGCACCCTGGATGGAACCCCTGATGTACCAGTAGGACAGTCACAGGCTTAGCGAGGCTATTCGGCAACACCCACTAGTTTCCTCATGGTTAAGTTACCCGTGGTTTTCGTAGTAACCGAGGTGGCACAGAGGGGATCCCAGGATGACATCTGGAAACATGGGAGAGCTTCCGGAAACCTGGGAGAAAGTCCGGGAGACCAGAAAGTTGGGATGCAGACCTCGGGATCAGGTTGAGCAGAAAGGGAGGGGGAGTGGCTTCACCTCGACACAAGGCATGGTGCCCTGCACTGAGATAGAGGTAGAGCAATGGGAAGTGACTGAAAAGCATGCCAGAGACCGGGACAGGCCACCGGGAGGAAGTCCGGAGTCAGGAGAAGGTGCCTGGGTCATATGACCGGTTCTGGGACTTGATGCACAGTGAGAAGGGGGGACCCGAGATACAAGGGAGGGGAACCCGGGAGGATGTCCAGGAGCCCGATGGGAGGATGGGGAACTCGGGAGGATGTCCGAGAACCCGGATCTGGGAGGTGGTACCCCTGGTAGAGACTGGGCAACAAGAGGGAACATAACTCAACAAGAGGATGCTGTTATGAGCCGTTTCCTTTTCACTGTTCCACCCGAATTCTCCTGATCTCCCGCTCCCGCTCCCTACTCCTTCCTGGTGCATCAACCCCCATCCTTCGCCTTACCGTCCATTGCCTTTACTACGCTCCACAATACTGCGAGAACCTACATCTGTAGTTACCAGTAACAACCCACTTACAGCCCGTAGTATTTAGCGCAGTATCTATCCACCCGACTCCCGCTCGATTCCCACGTCTCCCGATGCACCCGATTTCCGATTTATATATATATACTTTGTAATATTACTTGTATTCCTCAGCTTGATATCTCGTTAATCACCAATATCATAGCTTTCCTCTTCACCCAAGAAATGACTTAGCCTCCGGAGTTTCTGCCATTCTCTAGGTCCTCCCTTGTCGAGCTCCCTGCTCTCCATGACCTAGGAGGACTTGAACTCTCTAACGCTAAGTCACTCTCCTCCGCTACGGTGTCCGGAACCTCTTTCCCCGGCCCACTATCTCCCGTTTCTCCCTGGGAAATACATGGGTAACCACCCAGTCGATAACTAGTGGGCATTGCCGAATAGCCTCGCCAAGCCCGTGACAGTCCTACTCAACAGTACCAGTTCGCCTCGCCTGGTCATTCTCCCGACTCCCAGCTCCCGGTGCACCTGGACTTAACAGTATATCAAGCTCCACACTAGTCCATCGATTACCCCTCTGTATCTTCCCTCCTGCACCATGCCAGCAGCTTCCCCTGTCGCGAAACTCCCCTGACGTTCCCTCTGTATGACCATCGCCAAGTCTCTAAAAAGCGATGGCAAACTCAAGTCCATGGAATGTCTCCGCCACCTACATAGAAAGTGTTGCATGTATTGTGGCCACCATGGTCATAACACAACCATTTGCAGGCGCAAGCTCAAGAACGAGTTCGCTGACTCTCCCAACACAGTAATGACCGGTGACTCGGGTAGGAATGACCTACCGAGAATCAACAAGGCAAAAAACTAGGAAGCCACTCCCGGCTTCCCACACGCACCAGGAGTGGCACCAACTCCAGGTGCGTTGTGCACCTGGAGGTTCGAATAAGTGCAGCTCATCTACCTGAAACCTCCTCCTTGATTCTCGACCTTACCTCGGATCTCTTGGAGCTAATCTCTCCGCACCCGACCACTAATCCCGATGTTCAAGCCTTCATAAACAACATCCACACCTTGGTTGACTCCGGTTCTTCCCACTGCTTCACAGATACTGGTTTCGTCAAGAAGTATGATATCCTGATGTTCTTTGTTCCTCCTGTCACCCTCCGACTCTTTGATGGGTCTTCCACCACAACAACCAAGCGGGCTATACACTTGCCATTAAGGTTCCCTAATGTTCACGAAGTCATTCACGTACAGTGTTATGTGACCACTCTAGATTTGTCTGTGTCTGTAGTGCTGGGGCACAATTTCCTGGTCCACCACAATCCAACAATTGATTGGACTACAGGAAATATCCAGTTCCGCTCACAACCACTCCCGATGCCTCCCGCACACCCCGGCCCAGCGACTACCGCTCTCCGGGATTTGACCTCTGAACCCTCAGGTGTTTCCGCTACACCCGGACTTCGGTCCCCCATGCTCCCGGCACAGGCAGATACGGATGAAAAATTCTCCGCTCAGCCCTCCCCTCTTCCTAGTGATCCTCCTTCAATCTCTCTTGTCTCAGCCACCGCCTATCTTAGGGCGGTGAAGGTGACCGGTGCAAAACAGTTCACTCTGCATCCCCGGTTCTCAAAGGTATATGTTCAAGCTGCCGGCTTAGAAGTAGACGACAATGTTCCCGACACGGTTCCCGATCTGACTCAGGTACCTCCCGAATTCCACGAGTTCGCAGACGTCTTCAATAAAACTTCAGCTGACACCCTCCCAGACCATCGAAGTTACGATCTCAAGATTGAACTCGAGGACGGTGCCCAACCGCCCCTGGGTCCTATCTACTCCCTCTCAGTGCTTGAACTGACTACCCTTCGCAAGTTCATTGAAGATAATGTCCGCACTGGCTTCATCCGCCCAGCACGCTCCCCACATGGAGCCCCCATCCTATTCATCAAGAAGAAAGACAGTTCCCTCCAACTTTGTGTCGACTACCGGGGGCTCAACAAGCTCACCCAAAAGGATCGATACCCACTCCCATTGGTTTCCGACCTTCTTGATGCCCCCTGGAAAGCTCAACGCTACACCAAACTGGACCTACACCACGCTTACCATCTTGTCCGGATTTTTCCCGGAGATGAATGGAAGACCGTGTTCTGCACCCGATATGGCTCCTTTGAGTGGTGTGTAGTTCCCTTTGGCCTGGCTAACGCCCCTGGCGCTTTCCAGTGTTTTGTCAATGACATCTTTGCAGATATGTTGGATGTCTGTGTTATCATCTACCTAGACGACATCCTCATTTACTCGGACAACCCAGCTGATCATCACCGGCACATTTGGGAGGTCCTCTGGAGACTCTGGGAGAACAAACTTTACCTTAGTCCTGAAAAATGCGAATGGGACAAGGACAAGGTCGAATATCTCGGATTCATTTTGTCCACCTCCAGACTCACCATGGACACCGCTAAAGTCTCCACCATCCAGTCCTGGCCCGTACCGTGAAAAGTTAAGGATACCCAGTCTTTCCTGGGGTTCTGCAACTTTTATCACCAGTTCATCTACGTGTATTCCGACATTTCTATCCCGCTCACCTGGTTAACCTGGAAGTCGGTAGAATTTTTGTGGACTCCAGAATGCCAAACCGCTTTCGATACCTTGAAGTGGGCCTTCTCCTCTGCCCCACTACTCTGGCACTTTGACCCGGATAGCCAAATCACTGTGGAAACCGATGCTTCCGACTATGCAGTAGCCAGTATTCTCTCAGTAACGAGTGAAGATGGCAATCTTCATCCTGTGGCCTTCTACTCCCGATCCCTCCACGAAGCTGAGCTCAATTACGATGTTCACAACAAGGAGTTATTAGCAATCTATGACTCCTTCATCACTTGGCGACATTACCTAGAAGGCCCCAAATTCCTGGTGGATGTGGTCACTGATCACAAAAATCTGACCTATTTCTCCACCACCAAAATGCTTACACGCAGGCAAGCTCGCTGGTCCAAATACCTTTCCGGGTTCAACATGGCTGTCCGTTTCTGACCTGGGAGACTGGGAGGGAAATCAGATGCCCTCACCTAAAGGTGGGATATTTACCCTAAAGAGGGAAGTAACCACTATGACGGTCTCAACCCACACAACTTCCACCCAGTCTTCACCCAGGATCAGTTGGCCACATCCCTCCAAGCTACGGTTCTATACGAGCCCATCCTTCACACTAGCGTACTCATGGACGCCAAATCCCTCGACAATGACATTTGGGCAGCAATAACCGCAATCTCCTCTCCTGATAAATCAGTCCCTCCTGTTCTCCCGACCGACTCCCAGTTAAAGGAAGGCCTTCAACTTTCCAGCATCCCAATGTCTGGCTGGATTCTCTCCAATGGCCTTCTCCAACACTGAGGTCTCCTCTACGTTCCTGACATTGGTAACCTTCATATTCGCATCTTGCAATATTCCCATGACCACATTCTCACTGGACACTACGGACAGAAGCGCACCCTAGACCTGGTACAATGCTCCTTTACGTGAGCCAGCCTCTGATGCATGACTCAGGAGTATGTCCGATCCTGCACGACTTGCAACTGGAACAAGACCCCCTGACACTGACCCTATGGAACTCTCAAACAGTTACCGGTCCCCACCTGCCCGTGGGATTCAATTTCCATGGACTTCATCGAGCAGCTCCCGGACTCTAATGGGTACACTGTGATTCTCGTGGTCGTAGACCACACGTCAAAGCAGGGCATTTTTATCCCTACTCACAATACTATAACATCTGAAGGTTTAGCCCAACTCATGCTCATTCACGTCATTTCCAAGCACAGAGTCCCTCAACATGTCACTAGTGACCAGGGCTCCGAGTTCATCTCCTGGTTCACCCGATCTCTCAGTGAAGCACTCTCAATGACCCTCCACTTCACCGCCGGGTACCATCCCGAGGCCGATGGTCAAACCAAACACCTCAATCAAACTCTGGAGCAGTACATCCGCATCTACTCTAACTATCAACAGGATAACTGGGATGTCCTCCTCCCACTTGCTGAGTTCGTGTACAACAACAGCACTGCAGAAACCACTAAGGTCTCCCCGTTCTTCACGAACAAGGGTTACCACCCGAACATTACTGTGCACCTGGAACATGATTTAGCATCAGAGGCTACCCGTAATTATGTGGTGGATCTCGATGAGTTGCATGTATTCCTTCACGAACAAATGACGGATGTGCAGAAATGCTACCAGATAACCGGAGACAAAGTCCGGTCCCTGGCTCCTCCTTTTCCCATTGGCTCTAAGGCATTTGTCTTATCCAAATTCATCAGGACCACTTGTCCATCCCAGAAGCTCGCCGAAAAGTACCTCGGCCCCTTCGAAATCATAGGACGCCCGGGTACTCACTCAGTTCAATTATTGCTCCCGAAGGAACTTCGGGCGATCCATCCAGTTTTCTACATTTCTCAGTTAGAACCGGACCACCCAAACCCATTTCCGGGACGCACCCAATCTCTGCCCCCACCTGTCGAGATAGATGGAGAACTAGAGTACAAAATCTCCGCCATCCTCGACTCAAGGAGAGACAAGCGAAGAAAGGTCAACCTCCGCTACTATATCTGGTGGCTGGGGTTCGAAGGAACTGATAAAGAGTACAATTGGATGGGAGCTGACGACTTAGAGCATGCTCCCGACCTCCTGGCCGCATTTCACTCCAAATATCCGGACAAACCCGGTCCCGATTACTAGTCTTCTGCACTCGGTCTCACTCATTCTCTTACTCCAGTTCTCAAATTCACCCATCATTTCTCCTCCGAAGAAACACTCAGATTGTACCCTACACTACAATCTAACATTCTCTAATCTCCCCACGACGCCAACCCGTCGCTACCCTCCACAGTCGGCGCATACCGCTCCAGCCGCTGCAGCGTCCTCGTAGTGACCAGGACATACTGGCTCAACTCCACCCACTCATCGAGAGTTGGGTAAGTCGCTCTCCATTCTGCACCCAACGGTCGCTCCTTTCATCGCAACAACTCCCATAAATCTAGAAAAGCACCGGTTACATCCAAATCACCCAGTACACCCGAGCACTTACTCTGCCTCGACCCTTCCGCTCCCGGGTTCCGTACCCACCCCACCCACCTATGGATCCTTGTGATCCAGCCCTTGTCGTCAATAACTTTTTGGCGATGGAGTTCATCCAGCTGACGCTGAAGCTCATGACCACAAGCAATCAGAAGCTCATTGGCCAGATAAGTACTTTCCGACATTATTGACCAGATACCTCCTGATCGCAAAAACTAAAGTATATATACCATTCTCCCGTGCACAGACCATTCATCGGCTCCACAACCATCTATTACTAACATAAGATGGTACTTACAGCTTTGAGGGCTCAGCCTTAAGAGGGAGGTACTGTTATGAGCTGTTTTCCTTTCACCATTCCACCCAATTTTTCCCGATCTCCCGCTCCTGCTCCCTACTCCTTCCTGGTGCATCAACCCCCATCCTTTGCCTTACTGTCCATCGCCCTTACTACGCTCCACAATACTGCAAGAACCTACATCTGTAGTTACCAGTAACAACCCACTTACAGTCCTGTAGTATTTAGCGCAGTATCTATCCACCTGACTCCCGCTCAATTCCCACATCTCCCGATGCATCCGATTTCTGATGTATATATATATACTTTGTAATAACTCATATTCCTCAGCTTGATATCTCATTAATCACCAATATCATAGCCTTCTTCTTCACCCGAGAAATGACTTAAGCCTTCGGAGTTTCCGCCGTTCTCTCTAGGTCCTCCCTCGTCGAGCTCCCTGCTCTCCACGACCTAGGAGGACTTGAACTCTCTAATACTAAGTCACTCTCCTCCCTTACAGTGCCCGGAACCTCTTTCCCCTGGCCCGCTATCTCCTGTTCCTCCCTGCAAAATACACGGGTAACCACCCAGTTGATAACTAGTGGGTGTTGCCAAATAGCCTCGCCAAGCCCATGATGGTCCTACTCAACAGTACCAGTTCTCCTCGCCCGGTCATTCTCCTGACTCCCAGCTCCTGGTGAACCTAGACTTAACACAGAGCCCCAATCACCCATTTGTGCACCCGAAGAAGTTTTCAAAACATTGGCCAGCTGCCTACAACACTTGGTTGCCCACAAACCAACTGGTTTCTACAAGGCCTTCATCTCTGAGGACAACATGGAAGATGATGAGGATGTTGAAAATGTCGCGTTTATAGTCACTGCCAAAGGTGGTGAAGATGAAACCACTGTCATCGTTGTTGAAAACGAAGACAATTGTGATGCAAATAACATGTAAGGGCCACGTCCCATCATGGTAATCAACAGCAATCAGAACATGCCACGTCCCGGCAATATTGCCAAACTCATATACAAGCACACTCATTTCCCTATTCAATTTGGTTCTATTGCTCTATTTTATGCTTTCTAAATTTTCATCTCATTTCTGTTTTACTATCCTTCACTTTCCCTTTCATTTTCAGACCACCCAATGTTGTCTTGAGGGGGAGTGTGGCAATTATCCTGATATAGTAGGCAATCTGAATTAGGCAGTCTTATGTAATATCATCCCTTACAATCTTCTGATCACTTCCTATGCACCTCAGCTCAATACATTCTTATTGCTGAGGTGTAAGCACATCCATTTGCTTATTTATTTCATGTACTGACTATCCTGTAGTTATCTGATTTCACCTACATGTAGATAAATAGTTCAATACATTCTTATTGCTGAGGCTTATCTGATTTCACCTACAGCTCATTCACGTTGGCTCTGCTATCCTCATTCACACGAGCTCTGATATGCCTTTCCTCCAAATCCTTCATACATAGTCATTTTTCATTGCACATTCTTGATATAGCAGCTGCAGTGAAGACCAGCAGAAAAATGATCTGTCTTGATGTGGGCTACATAATGATATACTGACATCATGTATATCAATGTATTTAGAGCCCTATTGCTCGAAACTCATGTATAAATTAGGCCATATGACATCCTGAGATAGCTAGGAAGGTACAGGAAGAAAAAAAATCGAAAAACAATGGGTTTTGAGGCCAAATACCTTTGTCGGACATGAATTGTCCCTAGCACCGCAGGCCGAATTTTTTGTCGGACATGAGGCTGCTTACGACGGTCGTGATGTCGGACACGCCGAGCCGGCCCCAGTATCTGACATCTGAGTGTATATTCAGGGGTCCTAAAATAGCTCGACAGTAAACAATCGCAAGTTTTTCCCGCAACCCTAATTTCTACAGCCAACCCTTCGGAAGCAATTTAGGCAGTGGATTACCGCCCCCCGTAGATAGTATTAGTAGTCAAAAAAGGGCACGATCACGTGTATGCTATGTTGAGTTGGTTTGACGAACCTCTCGTCGCCGCCTCGCTTCAGCCTCGCCTCGAAATCTTCTCAAGTTTACGCTTTGAGTTTGCTCACCTTCGCCGCTTTCCACGACGAACGCGTGAACGAAAACAATACAGTCCTTACAGGCTTCGCAACCGACAGAGCTCTGAGTTCGCTGAGCCACGGACAACCGTCATGCGACAAAAGAGCGTAACCCCCTACACGCCGCCCGTAATCGAAACTCCGCCGCCGCGCACAGTATACAGCCCTGCACCGCCGTCGATGAGTGCAAGGCGGCGTGCTGCCGCAAATACAACGGCAACACCGCGCAAGACTTCCGACAGCGCGCTATATAAGCGCACCCCGCGACCCTCTCGACTCAAAATGATTAAGAGCGAGCCCCCTGAGATCGATCTTAACGCGCCCATGCCACCCCCGAGCCCTACCGACGATCCACTGCTCCTCACCGCTACAGGCTCTCCGCGCGTGCACAAACCCATCAGACTGGTCGCCGACGCAGCTGTGGGCGAGGACCAGCCTGTAGGCACAGTCCCAGCAACTGTAGCACCCGCATTTGAAGAGGATCTTCCACCTTCGGACATCCCCTGGGAGTCCTCGTCGGACGTTGACGAGGCCCCCATTGAGGGCACAGGCGTCGGCGAGTACACCGGCCGGTTCATGATTAAATCCGTGCGCACAACGACTGACCCGCCCTCATCCGCGACATCGAAGCGACGTGACCAGTGGGGACGGCCCGTGAGTCCATACCCATACGCGCGCTCGCCGACCAAGACGACTACGACGTCTCTGACGAATGTTGGTGTCCTCTCGCCCTCGCAGATCAAACCACCGTCATATTTCAACTTTTCCGCCATTCGCGACTCATCTTCCCCTACGCCATCCGTACAACCTGTACCTGCAACAACAGCAATAGCAGCAACACTGTTGTCTGGCCTAACTGTGCCTGAGCTGCGCATCACCCAGCCCTCGTCCCCTGGCCGTGCACACTCGCCGCAGCCTCAACCCCTCAACGATGTCGGCCATGAGGCGGTGGATGAAGGTCTTTATGCGTCTGGCGGCGAGTATTCGCTTTCAAATCCAATGTACCTCGCAAGTTCCTCTCAGGAAGCATCACGCAGTATCAATATTTCGGCTATTCAGCCCTTCAGGACCGCTGTTGAACGCTCAGCAAGGCTCATGCCAGGACCCTCTCATACGTTTGGTGAAGAAAGTATAACAACTATGCCGGCTACGTCTCTTCCGCCCTCATCTCCACTGTCCCCGGATTCCTCTTCCGACCCTCTTGATCTTCCGGACAATAAGGACGTCGGCGAAGCGGGTATGATTGTCGACAGCAAAGTGTCCGGAGCCCAAGGACCAGATAACGAAGTTAACGTCGATGATGCATATAACCATGCTTCCCAGGAGGTCCGTGACGACCAAGCCAGTGACATCAATAGCGCTAGCGATGAGGAAAACGGATCGAACGAAGGCGATGAGCCCCCACCCGACCCGCAGCTTGTCGAGATTACGAGCGCCGACCCGCGCGCGGCTGCACGGTGCGTAGCTATACTAGAACAGGTGTGTTGTTCTGCTACTTTTGCCGCGACTTTTCTTTTGCTTTGTGCTGTACATCTTCCTCTGGAGACCTACATTCATCCTCGTCCTTTAACTACATTGTCTGCTGTTCATTTTTTTTTCCCAGTACTTTAAATCACTAATCATTCTTGCAGCACGACTACGAATGCCGAATTAAGGCTGTATCGTCCTTGCGTCCACGTGAATCGAGCTCTGGCGGGCACCGCCACTCCACTTCCCGTCGCTCATCGACCTCGCAGTCAGGGCGGTCGGACTCGCGTTCCCGTGCTTCGCAACCTTCCACCACTCCCTCTGTGTCTGGTCCATCGCCCGCGGAGCCCTCGTCTACGCGCACCGATCTGCCTGATATGATAAGTGTAGCAGCAAACCGTGCACACGTTCAACAGCGCCGTAGCCTCGTCGGAGCAAGTGGTGTGCGCAAATCGAGCTCGGATTCCCCTGGTCAGTCTTTTCTTATCATTTTCTGTACATACTATTTCTTATCGCTGACCGACGCACGTTTTCTTTTGTGCTGCATGTGTCGCCTCGACCATTCGCTGCAACATCAAATATCTCATTGACCTGCAGTTTTGTCCCCTCGCCGTCGCCGGCGCACCATCTCAGGCCATGAGCAACTCGATGGAGTGCACTATGAGCTTCGCTCTCGCGATTCGTCCTTCTCCGGTCCCTTGGGTGGTCTGCTTCCCGACGGCAGCGTGCTCGTTCCTGGGAGCCCCTCGCCGATGAGCGTGGACGAACTCCTACGCGAGGCGAAAGCGGATGTTGCGCATCTGTCGCCTGGTGTGCGGGCCGATGCCACCATGGTAGGTGCACCATTGTCACGAGCGGCCCTGACTGCAAAGGGCTTGCTTCCGGGTTCATTATCGAAGGGGGTTCCATCTACGCCATTGCAGGGTCGGCCATCAACCATGAACAGCGCAAAACGTACGTCATCGGTGCGCCGTCCTTCGGGCGCGCAGCAGGATATGGAAGAAGACGAGGTGATTGCACAACTGAGCGACGACGTGCATGATAAGGACGAGTGCGAAGCGGGTGAGCTGCTTTTTGGTCTCGAGCGTCTCGTATATGCTGTATTGACCATCCTCTTCTGTAATTCTGTCAAATGTCAAATCACTGACCCCTGCTCGACTGGGACCAATTTCACTTCTGTCGATGCTTGCAATGGAGCCAGATAGTAAATCCGACAACTCCTTAGAAGACGACTGCCCCCTACGCCCTTGGACGAAAGTTGACTGGAAGACGTTGGATGGGTGCTTCACCGATGAACGGCTTGCGCTAAGTGCTGTGCTCAAGGATCTCGGTATGTTCGACCTCGATTCTCTTTTTTCTTGTTGCTTGGCCTATGACAGGGTGATACCGGTTTATCAACCACTCGCCGTGGGTCCGTTTGGCGCGTACAATCTTATGCTAATCATTCGCCTCAGATGCCTCGTCTCGCCCGTCCACCAGTCAAGTAGGAAGAACCGGCCCAACGCGCTCTCCCTCCCATCCGCCACTCGTTGACGCTACTTTGGTCTCGCTCGCAAACGTAGTCGACCGCTTTGTGGACATAATGGGAGGCGAAAGGAAGGTGGGAAAGTGGGGTGATGAGTGGACGAGGTGGGTCCATCGCCGTCAATTTATATTTTCCGTTGTTCACGTAATTGTCCCGCTCAGAGGCACATTAATGCTACGTGCTGGCACGTTGCTCAAGAAGCAACAGCGTGGACAGCTCGCCCCTGCCGCAGGAAGCACACCGCGGCCCTCTCGAGAAGGCAGTGCTGTCTCTACACAATCTGCTCGGTTCAATGCATCGACAGGTCGTATCAATATAGTTGAGGAATGTCACGACGCTGGCAACAAATCGCTACTGGGAAACAAGCGCCGTCGCACGACCACGGAGATGCCGGACTGTACGCCTTTGGGACCGCGCGCTCGACCACCGGCTACGAAACGCACTCGAGTCGGTAGCGTCCCTAGCGGCGGGACGAGCTTCACTGAAGGAGTAGCAGGAGACCAAGGGACACACGTTGGCGAAAGTACAGTCGGAGGTGTCCCTCTCGTATTGCGCGGCCCGCAATACAATCATCTATTGAGCGAAGCTACTCTCGTATCGAGGGACTCCCCGAATCCTTTTGCACCGAAAGCCCTGTACGCAGATTCCCCCAATATGACCCATGCTTACAACTCCCTTTCACCATTGCCGCGCACGCACCCTGCTCTTCAACCTGCAGACAATTTGCCGATGAAAGATGAGGATGGAAATCCGCCGTTGCCCAATGCACCGACCCACGCTGTTCCTCAAACTCCTCAGGGACATCGTGCCATGCCGCAAGCGCCTCCAAGTAGCCTGCGACGTGCGGCTGGGTACTTCTTCTCATACATACCTGGACTTCGTGGGCGTGGAGGCAAGAATGGCCAGACTAATAGTACCAATTCCTTTGGTGCTCACGATCATAATGGTCTTAGTAATGGCGACTCCGCTCATGTGTCAGGTACAAAGCGGCGACGTGCGCCAGACGAGATATACCCACCTGTCAATGGACGCAAGTCCCCCAAACGACGCGCGCCTCCAGACCCCACATTGTTATATACCTGCCACGACACTTATGACCGCTCATCTCACAGTTACGACTTTGATCGCGAAAATTCTGTTGATCCTGTGCTGTTCTATACCGGCTCAAAGCCTATGTTAGATGATCCTGATGTGTGGGAAATTCAGGAACGTCTTGCACGAAGTCATGCACCAGGCTTGCCTCTGCCTCCACGTGAACTTTTCGAACGCGACCGCCGCACTGCCATGACTCCAGAACGCCCCGCTCCACCCCGAGTACCCGTGCCGAAAGATACAGTCATGCTGAATCGGATAGCCACTGTAAGTGTTCTTCCTAAGTCCTTTGCTCTGTGATGCTTTCTACCACTACGAAGTATATCAATCCGCATTGACTGATTTCTCTCTTCGCAGCCTCCATCCTCTCTCATTCCCGTGCTCACTACCGACAAAGCGAATGGTGTTGATGCAGGTGCCCATCGCATGGTGGCGCTGAATTCTGTTCCTAAGCCTGCTGACACAGCGACGCGCATCGAGCGATTTCGCGCCGAGCAACGGGCACGCGTTGCGCGGCGGGACCGTGAGATGCTTGATACGCGTGTCCGGGCAGTTGGGGAGGTGCTTGGTGGTTCTTTGGAGTCCAACCAAACTGGCCCATCTTCGCTCGGTGGCCCAGAGATCTCAGAACCTGCAACCGCAACCGACTTGAAATTAGGCCAACCCGTCACCCTGAGGCACACGACCAGCGTGGGCAGTCTTAGGAGTAGTGCAAGCGTGCGGAACCTGATTCAAGAATTTGAGGAGCTCGATCAGAGCGCGTCGTTCGACCGGTCCTTCGATCGCAGTTTGAGCCGACCACAGTCTGCGATGAGTGTACGTGGACACAGCACGAGCACGCAGCCTGGTGCCGAGGGCGCGTCTACGCGGGCGACGAGCGTCAGGCCGGCGTGGCGTTGATATAACGGCTACCATGCTGCGACGCTGCCAAGGCACAAACAGTGTATTCAATCAGGGAACATTGCCTGTCCATGGTTTCTCGCCCTCTTTTTTTTTTCGTGTATATATCCCTATGTACAGTGCGTCTGTCTATGTTGATCTATTCCATGTCGCGTTTTTCTTGCCCTGCACTCCGATCTCTTCATAGATATACAGCGATATTTTGCATATCATGCGTCAATTGTTGACGCCTTTTCACGTCGCGTATCCTAGCCAACTCCGCTGCCCACCATAATTTGTTGGCAACCGCACCCATGTACGATTTATCTGCCTCCTACTTTCAGTTTTGTTTCGTTACTACCCCGCTATCGTCGTAATATACATGTCTCTCCGGGCGTGACTGGTTGTAGGACCGTGAGTATCCTTTGAGGAAATGTCACATCTGAGGTGCTTATACCGACCCCACTCTGATGGTGTTTTTCCGACTCGTATTTTCAGCACATCGTCAACAATACCATCAAGTACGACTTCGCTGAAGCTAGTAACAGTCATACCGAAAAAAGACGTGTGCATTGTTAATCAATTAGGTTCAACCGACGTAACTATAGGTTATGACTTCAACTCTCATATATGCAAACCCGCCTGGTTCTAGGATCAGGCAGAAACTAGATCCTCACCGTACTTCCAAAAACGTCAGGTATGCTTGCATCCCTCCACCTTGGAACACAAGAAGTCCGTCAGCGATGGCATCATGACCCGAATGGGCTGAAAAACCCATCCCCAGGATATAGCAACGTTAAGAGCGTACCATCTTCCTTCAGTATTGCTCCCTGTGTTGATAATGCTATTCATACGAAGGGACATTCTAATTCAATCACAAAATGTGCAATTATTACAAGCAATACTGTATCGATGAACACGTCAAATAACAAAGAAAACCAGCATTCGAACTGTTATCGACTTGACGCGGTGCTCCACAACGACAATCACCATTCTTCGTTAGTGGCTTTGCGTAACGTGTCCTGCCAGTCTGCACCTAATTTCGGCAGTGTCTTACTTCGAGCTGGGATGTTCATTAGATCCAGTCAATATGTAAATGAAGTTCTTACAAAATATATTTAACACCTCTCGTAATAAGTCGCGCTTTTGGAGGCCTATCACAGTCGGACTCCATACGTCGTCCCGGCCCGGCCGCCTGAAAATCGAATTTAGCACAATTAATCCCCAAGAAACAATCACAGGCATACCAATATATGGGTCCAAACAGTTCTTTGATAAGATCCTCTGCTTTCGCCCGGAAACCCTCATCTGCGATTTTTTTGGCGTACAAAAGCAACGCCTGCATAAAACAGACGTGAACAAAGTGACGATGTGATAGAGTGAACATCACTACGCACTTGCTTATACTCCACAGGGCTTTCCAGTAAGCGTGTAGAGTGCATTCGTGTTTCCAAATGGCCTAATGTCAGTGCCACGTTCCACCATGCTGGCTGTACTGTCTCAGTGCCACTCTCATCTGGCATAGACGCCGCAACATCACTTTCGAGATTAGCCAACACGCCACGATTAGACGAGCTAGTCGTCGCGGCGCGATGACGACCTTGCCATGCATCTGACCCGCTTGCCCACCAACGGTCCGTAAGCTTGACCCAAGTGTATAATCCAAGGTCATACGAGCACACGAGGCCACCCTTCGTCACGATCACAGGAGCGCCATTTTGTCGGACGTCTAGCGTGCGTACAGTGTCTTCGCCGACCAAGATGTGGTCGACACTGGTGGGTGGAAAACGAGCCCGCTGAGACTTCAAATCCCTGTTTTGTTGAGTTTGTTAGTTTTAAACCCGAAAACTACCCACACTGAAAACTAACCAAGAGTAAAGCTGCCGCATGCACGTGATAGCTACAAGACTGAAAGCGTTCCCCGCCAACGCTGCACATGGAGAACCCAAGTTCAACGTCGGTAATAATCTAAAGCACCATCGTGAAGACGGTTCAACGAATGAAGTAGAAATAATTATCATACCTGCGCCCCGTGTGCGAATACACATTAATACAACCGTCTGACGTAGCTGTTGCACAAAATTCCGATGTCGCCTTCAAAAGCAACACAGGTGACGGCAAAAAATCTAGCCACTGCGTTTGGCGGTTGATTGAAAACACGATCTCAGTGGGTCCTGCACCCATAATTCTGGAACCCGACAATCATAGATCTGGACTGAGACGCACCATGATCCTCAGAATTACTCGCCTCAAAAATAGCTTCACTGCCGTCAACGATCGTAGATACCAACGTAAGAAGCGGTGGCACAGCGAACGCGTGGCCCTGCACGCCTGAACTTCCGACACCTACGTACCCGTAATCTGTACCAAGTGGGATCTCACGTACAGCAGGTACGTGATCCCGTGGACGTCTGTCTCCACCTAGGGTCCGTGCACGCATATTCGTCAGCTTCGACGCGTCCTCGTGCTGGTCATGGAGTTCTCCCGCGGCATCACCACCCATCGTGCTTATTTGCACATCATAGGTGTCGACATCCATCATCGGCCACCTATCTGCCTTGTTAGGGTTCTGAAAAGGTTGCTCTGATGGCGATGGGAAAAAATGGGAGCTCGAAGGCTGCTCGGCCTTGGACTGAGGCACACTCGGGCGTTTGGGAATACCAACAGCCAGAGCTGGGACCGGATCACCGCTGCGCCCAGGGCCCGAAAGTTGTACCCTACGTTTGTCCTTGCGCTTCGCGACAAGCATGTGAACCTGCTCGTCTCCCTGGGTATTGTTGGAAGCGAATGTGCCTTGAGCACCCTGGTCGTTCGGGACAAAGTGTGGCGAGGCAGCTCGACCGCCATTCACATGCGATTTACCGCCATTCATGAACGGGGAATCGGATTTCGTAAGCCGGCTAGGTGCCACGTGCGAATAGCCCTCAGGCAAAGGTGGGGGCTCGAACGAGAACTTCTTCAAGTATTGCTCTTGCACAGAATGCGATGCCAGTCCTTCAAGCTCCTCAGGCTCAAAAGCGAACGCAGCCAGTGTACCGTCGGAAGACACAGCATACAGCGTAAGACCGTCCCACGACCTGGAAATGCGTGAGTATCAGGACTTCAAGTTGGCTTCACAGTAAGTGCTTGGGTGGGCATGGAAGGGGAGACAGAGTGGCATATATACTTGAGAGCATTGCGAGATTTGATTTGATTATAGTGGCTTACCAATTCAGATCCATGATCTGCCTGTCAAAGACTTCTTTTGCGACAATCAGTGGCCGCGCACATTTTGTTTGCCACACGGATACTGATCGGTCGTCAGCACCGAGTGCGACAACAGAACAGATATTGGAAGTAGCAACAGGTGCTGCAGGATTCCGTAAGAATATGTGGGGATTATAAGCCTGAATGTCATCCTTAGCGAAGAAACTGTTGAGAGTAAATCACATACAGCAACTTCTACCGTGTTTTCATGACCAACGAGACTGATTTCAGACGTCCAAGAGTTACGCGTTATCACAGCAGCGATGAAAACGAAGCCTTTGTTGTTTGTGGCATTTGACGCGGTGATATGGGCGCCATCAGGGGACCAGCTGGGAATACAGGTACAAGCGGAGGCGGAGAAAGCTGAGTGAAAGGATTTCCAAAAGAAAGCATGGACCTCCCACCTAAGACGCCTGAAGAACGTGCTTCCTGGCGAGTCTTCAAATGGTTTGCTTATTTCTGCCTCCAGTCCCCAATCAGTAGTGCGCCAGATTTTGACAGTCTTGTCATCTGACTGCGTGGCAAGGAATTCGCCAACAGGATCCCAGCAAACACCTTTGACGAAGCCTTGGTGCTGGTCGAGACGTCGCAGGCGTTCTATTCGTAGGGGATGGATGCAGAAGGATTGTAACAGATCAGCTATATAACTCTCTTGCACCAGGTCGATACGTACCGAGCGTATACCCGCACCATATGATAACAGTGGAGTCAAGACCGGTAGATGCGAGGTAACGGTCACCAGGAGCCCAGGCGACGTCGGTCACGTCTTGAGGAAAAGGATTGAGTGATTACAAAATTATGTCGAACGTAGTATACCAACCACTTTCGTGTCCAGGTAATCTCTTCAATGGCTTCCAGCCTTCAATGTTCAGGTCATTAGAACCCCATTGGATCTTCCCTCGCTGTGTTCTGAAGCATCATCCATACGAGACTCCAGACTAGATTGCAGCATCAGACAGACATACGGGTCTAAATCGTATATCAAGACGATGGCATCGTCACTACCGCTAGCGAGCCATTTTCCTGAGTGAGCCCAACGCACAGTGAGCACCGGACCTGTGTGCATGGACAGAGTACATAGTGATTTTGGAGGCCGATTGGAGAGTTCTGATTCCTCGTTCAGGATAGGTTTCGTGCTCCATATGCGGACCTTGGCGTCCAAGCCACCTGTGGCAATGCGAGAACCGTCGGGATGTACATGCACGGAGAAGATGGAAAGACGTTTGTCGGCCTGGTCGCCTTTTATAGGACCGCTCTCTTCTTTGTGAACGACCCACGATGGCTTTGCGAATCTCATGGTTGCAAGAACAAGTACAACAAAATAAAAACAAAGGACAAACAGACAAAGTACTAGAATAACGGAAGCAAATGGCTCCGATGATGAGCAAAGTCGTATTTTCGAACGCGTTAGCTGCTCGGCACGTCTCGCAATGCACCCACCGACTTCTACAAAATAACATCCACACCCACGTCTGCCTCCTCCAGCAACGAGCACACGTCTTTAATCTCTCTTTTCAATGGTCGCCGATGGCGGCGCACACTCCGAGTCTCTGTCAGTGCGCGAGGCCGTCCGAGATATCACTCTGGGCAGCGTACGTCCATCCTCCATCTCTCCAAGTACACTTCTCGAAATATTGGTATAGTTGGCCGGCATGGTGTCCGAATTGTTCTGCTACCCTTTTGACCTGGCCAAGACCCGTCTACAAGCCCAGCTGCTCTCTCCGTCGTCCAGCATGATGCCCTTCAAAGGCCCATGGGACTGTCTCCGCCAGACCTTCCTAGATGAAGGCGTTCGTGGTCTTTATCGTGTAGGTGCAGCGCCTCCTGTTCTCGACACTGTTGTCATTGACACCCTCGTCCAGGGCCTGACTGTACCCGTTGCTGGATCCATGGCAGAGACATCGGCCATCTTCCTGTCTTATACGTACTTCCAAAACACCATCGGCGCCATCTCGAATTATCACTCAGGCGCGCCATTGAGCATTACCCAGCTAGGTCTTGCTGCCTCGGGCGCCGGCTTCGTGACCAGTTTCATCTTGTAAGTTGAGCATCCTGCGCCACATTTCTCATTAAAGATGCCCACACTTTTTCTGCTGCATAGGACACCCATCGAGTTAGTCAAGTGTCGGATGCAGGTGCAAATGATGAACGGGCCCAGCAGTCCGCGCGTCCCGCCGTTTGTTGTCCCACCCGACCTTAATCCGACACCCAGAACGCCGATTAAGGCGCCGCAGCGGACACACTACTTGCGCACGTCGCCCACGATTATCCCTGGGTTCGAAGCCATTCGCACCTTTGAACCAAAGCACATCCAGACGCGCAACTTGTCTTCGTCTGCGCTTCCGGGACCCTTTTCCATCGTCGCGTCCATCGTGCGCACGCAGGGTTTTCAGGGCTTGTGGGTTGGACACCTTGGCACCCTGCTCCGCGAGACTTTCGGCACGGCCGCATGGTTTGTCTCGAAGGAATACGTCGGACGCAAGCTTGTCGAGCGGCGGACACTGCCCACTCTCGGCGGCGGGGGCGGCTCGGTAGACGACAAACTACTCCCGTGGGAGTCGGCAGTTGCAGGTGCGATCGGCGGGGCGACGTGTGTGCTCACAATGTATCCTATCGACACTGTCAAAAGCGCGATGCAGACGGAGGACGAGCTGCAGTTCCTGACATCCGCACAAAGCAAGGCCTCGCGGCGCTCGGCGCTCGGCGTGCCCACGCGATCAGAGTTGGCACCAACTTTGGACAGCGCGCGTCGCACATTCTACGGGATGCTGCGGCAGATGTACAGGACGCATGGGCTGCGCGGTCTGTATGCCGGCTGTGGAATGACCGTTGCACAAGCCGCGCCCTCGAGCGCCATCGTATTCCTCGTATACGATGGCCTTTCGGGCTGGTTCACCTAGTCAGTTCGTCGTCTCGCCCCTCACATTCGCATCGGAACACTCCCTCATCCACGCCGCATTTACGCCACCCACCATATAATACCAACTACTTCACCTCGCTCTCGCAATCCTCACCGAGCTTCTGCGTGCCGTACACCTAGCAGTTTTGCCTGCTCTTTCTTACCCATCTATGTCGGCAAGCAGTACATTATAGAATTACAGTCAAGCGTGGCGTCTTTGGACACCGAAAGCAAGTGCAAATATTAATATTCTACATTTAAAGGGCGTATAGAACATGTATATCATAATATCTTCCCTCATCTCTCGCAATACCGTGCTCAGTATTATCACGCGCTGGCGAAGGTCAGTCTTGCTAGTGAGTGAGCGCTTCCTTTTGCCTTGCCAGAGGCCGACGTGGGCCGTTGATTTGCGAGCTGAATAAAATGTAGGTCGTAGACCGGTGACCGATCTCTCTGAAGTAGCAAGCTGACGTTTGGACGTAGGTCGTGGATGACTTCTCAAGCGGTGAAATATCGTGTTCCTCTGTGTGCGGGGGAATCGACTAGGCTACCATGACCAAGCAACTCAGAGTGCGGCCTCATAATTAGACTTGTCATCGGGCAGACTTGTGCTCTGTAAAACTGTAAGATTGGCTTGATTCGCTCGTTCTGCGTATCGCCTAGTCTCCCGAAGCCAGCCGGATACAGAAAGACCTCCACTTACCCCACCCTCTCTCTTGTAACCCGTATCGCCAAGCTTTGCCGTAAACTTCTGCTCAAAGTCCGCAGGTCTCCGTTCAGGGCTCGACCCATGATGATAGAAGTCATATGACGCGGACAAGACAGTCATAAATACAACGCTTCGAGAAGCGGACAACAACGCGCTCTTCAGGGACCATGTCCACCGCCATCGTTCTTTACGATATACCTTCCAAGTCGGGAAAGCCTTGGTCCAACAACGTGTGGAAGATTCGGTAAGTACTACACAAAGAACGCGAGATGTATGTGCGGCCACGCTTACAAAGCAAATCATCGACCATGCAGTTATGCCTTGGGTTACAAAGGTATTGCGTTCAAGACGAAGTTGATCGAGTATCCGGACATCGAGCCGACCTGCAAAGCCATCGGCGCGCCGCCCACAGGGATGAAGTCCGACGGGTCTGATATGTACACTGTACCGGTCATTCAAGACCTCTCGACGGGTGCCGTCGTTGCAGATTCCTTCGAGATCGCTAAATATCTGGACAAGACGTATCCCGATAGGCCAGCTCTCTTCCCGGGAAATAGTGTAGCCCTGCAGAAAGCATTTGTTCAGCTTGAGAGTGCTCGCGGACCGCGATCTGCGTTGCCGCGACAGGCGTTCCTTCCTATGCTGCAGCATGTTCTGCGCCCCGCAAGCCATGCCCATTTTAGACATTTCAAAGAGCTAGGCATTGGCATGACGCTGGAGGAAGCTGCTACCGGCGATATGAGCGCTATCGCGACATCATTCGACTGGGTCGCTGGATACATTGATGAGAACGGCAGTGGGCAGTTCATCATGGGAGAGATGATTTCCTTTGCTGATTTCGTGGTGGCTGGGTATCTCAAGTGGATGCAGGTTATCTGGGGAGACAGCGACGTGTGGAAGGACATCAGCTCGTGGGGAAACGGCCGTTGGATTGCATACTTGGACGCTCTGGCGGAGTATGCCGGAGGATTTTGAGATGCGCTTCGATGCTGTTGTATGTACATACTGTGCCGAGTATGTAATGTAAAGCTCGGAGAATATCTCAGTCGTACAGATAACTGAATGAGTCATCCAGTCTGCCCAGCGACATCGTGGACAAACGTTTCCGGTAAAAACAGACAACGGTGCTGAGCTCCACACGAACCACAAAAGCAGTGGTGCACCCCGCATCTGTAGGTACGGTTGATTGACTTCAGGGCAGCCAAAATCTTGTGCGTTATCTACCGTTCACTGGGAGAAAGAAGACGATCGAAGAGTCACGATCGTCTGAGACGTTGACTCGAAGACCTCCGATGCTTTTATCTTTCTGTGTTGACTACTCTTCCACCTATGCTTGCTTCATCTTGAGCTGGTCCAGAGCTTATTTGTTTCGTACATGTAAAGAACTCAATCATTGGAAGTGCTTGATTGCTTTACTCTTCCAGCTTCCCTCATCCATTGTTCCAACTAAGTATCGCCAACGAAATGTTAACCGCGAAGGCAGTTCGTGTTGGCATCCAGCAGGTCAGAATTATTGTGAATTCCAAAGAGCTTCTCCCCCCGTTTTACTACTTGCATGCATATCGGACATCTGATCTGGCACGTAGCACGGTAAATGGCAGCACCAGGGGCGATTGGATACGCCTTCGAGTGTAACGATATCGCACAACATCAGCAGTTGATGATATATGATAGGCTGGTCCATGAGCCAATTGCGCTCGTGAATCTCGTATCACGAAGGACATAGAATGAAACTCCCGCGCTACGCCTATCTTTCATGATCTCCGTCACAGCGATTTCCTTAGCTTGATGGCCCTGTCCACTGACCCTTGTCGCAGGTAACAGTATGAGTACATATATGTGCGGGCCTGTTGCGTGCGTACGATATCTCCCCCTTCTGCTTTTCCCTTGTGGCATGCACGTTTTCGTCCCTCTCACTTTCATTTCTTGACATCTGAGATGAACCGTCTGTTCTTCGTGCTCATCCGGGAATGCTTCGCTTTTGCCATCCTCCCTTTTCTATTTGCGCCTGTGCTTGCGGTGTGGAACGATGCTGATTTTTGGCGTTCACTGGTAAGTTAGTAGACAGACATATCTCCAAGTCTACCTAATGTCAGATGTGTGGCTAGAGCTCTTCTCGCATATCCATTGAATGGGTACATTGCGGCGATGCCGAAGGTTCATCGCTGCAATGCGCACTGTTCGATATACCTCTTGACTGGAATGATCTATCCGCTGGTCACGGACAGCTCGCGCTCATCAGACTTCCTGCATTGGGGGGAAGCTCATTAGGCACAATCTTTACCAATCCTGGTGAGTTCTGCTCTATGACACCCCTCAGCGCCACTAATTACTATATACCTATCAGGGGGTCCCGGGAAGTCTGGCCTGGAACACGTCGTCGTTCATGGTCGACATCTAGCGGACATCAGCGGTGGGCTATATCACATCGTTGGGTTTGACCCTAGAGGAGTCGGCCAGATTGCTATGTAAGCTTCGCGTTGATTGCGTATGCCGACTTCTCGTCGAGGACGCGGGGCTGACAAGCCCCAAGACCACCGGATTCTATCTGCTTCGATTCACACGACGATTTTTCCAACTACTGGCGCGACTCGTTCGTCAAAGGTGCTTGGGACGTACCCGGAGTATGGGATGGGCGCAGTCCATCCGCCACCCGTGCGGAAGTAAACAATCTGCTGCAAGACATCGATGATTTCCGCGCGGCAGTCAAGGGCCTGCAGGCTCGCTGCGCCGAAGCTGACAGCGGTCGGTACATGCAATATGTCGGGACAACAGCCACCGTCCGTGATATTGTGGCCTTGGCTGATGTTTTGGACGGAGAGTCTGCGCCAATCAACTTTTGGGGATTTGGATAGTCAGTCGTTTGTGTGAGTTTCAGTGAATCAGAACTGAACACTGACACGTTTGTCCAGCGGTACTCTCATTGGAAACTACTTGATAAATAGTATGCGTCCTGGGGTTTTGTGTTTTCCCTCCTGACGTGTCTTCACAGTGTTCCCCAAACGTAGCGGACGGGTTATCTTAGACGGTGTTGAAGATCCCGTTATGTATGCCAATACAAGAAGCGACCTGGTAAATGCTTTTCGATTTGCTTCTGGGCTGCTTTTAATTCATTATGGATCTAGTCCTGGAGGCGAAGAATTGAATCACTGGAGCAGGCTTTCCGCGCATTTGTCCAGGACTGCAGGTCCTCCTCGTGCTCGCTAGCCACGTTTGCGCCAGATGGGGACGTCACCTCCTGGATCCATAATCTTTTGCATGTATGTTGTCGTTTGACGAATGCCATTCCCGTCCATTGACGGATATCCGCGCTCAAGCTCGCATTTGATGCCGGTAAAAAAGGATACGACGTGGACTCTGTCAACGTCAGGGATGCCATCCATGCAGCCATGTATGACCCGGATGAATGGAATGCCCTATCAGACAACCTCGTCTGCATTTACGACGCAATTGCTTCTCTGGACGGCAGCTCTCCCGATGTCGACTACGAGCTGACATCTCTTCTTCCTGAAGCAGATGAAAACGATACCGAGGAGGGCATTAACCTGAGTCTTGAAGCAATTATGTGCGGAGACAGTCCCGACGCGGGCGATGTTACATCGCAGATGATGCTCGATGAATTTGTGGACGTGACGCACGAGGTTTCTGGACTTTGTAAGCTATATCTTTACGGTTTTTAGGCACAAGACCCAGCTCATTGAATGGTTAGTTGGTCCGCAGTTCCCACAGCCGGTACATTTCTGTTCGTCTTGGCCGTTCCGAGCTGTGGAACGCTTCCAAGGGCCCTGGAATCATGTTCCTGCGCGTCCCATCCTTGTTCTAGGCAATACGGTGGACCCTGCCACGCCAATCACTAACGCTGAGAACGTTGTGAAGCAGCTCGGCCGTGAAAATGCCAAACTTGTGAGACAAGTCGGCGTCGGGGTGAGCATCCATGCCGCGTTCTGCACCTTCTACGCGGGCTAATCGCCGATTGAAGCACACGACGTTCGTTCATGACTCGCCTTGCGTCAAATCCCTAATTACGGACTACCTCGAACATGGGACTGTACGGCCTTGCTCTCGAAACAATGTGAAATTTTGTACTCATTCCCGTCACACGCAGCTTCCGCCGTGGGATGACACTACCTGCTCTCCATTGCACCGGCATCCGTCGCTAACTCCCATCTCCGACAGGTTATCACCATCTTCTGTCTCGAACAGCAGGATAGGAGGCGCCGCCGTGTCCCGGGTCCAAGAAACGCTCCACTTGAAGCGAGCCGCTGCCAACGACACGGACACTGATGCGAATGAGCTACAGGAAACCCAGGCTGATTTGGTACAAACGCGAAAGGAGCGCAAGGCTTATTTCATCTCGACAGTCGTCCTCGCCGTGTGCACCGGTCTTCTCCTGATCGTCGTCTGCATCCACATGATACAATCGCGATGCGCTGCTCCCAAGGACGGCACCAACGTGGCGGATGATGAATCGGACATGTTCGAGCGCGACCCACGGTACTGAATCAACATTCCCACAGCTTAGGATTGTCGTCTTTTCCCCTTGCTATTTATGTTCATTGTTGTACACACCTCTCTCTTTGGTACTATGTATGTAGAATCTTTGCAAAAACGAATACTCTGTGCTGTACATGCATTTTGCATAATAGTTTGCAATCCTATCGATATCATTCGCCCACCATAACAGTTGTACCATAACAGTTGTTTGTTGCGTATATACATCAGCGACAGTCAAATTACGACGAAATAATTGTTCAAAAACCGTCAAACAGGAAACGAGGGGAGATAATACAATGAGGGCGCGCGTTGAGCGGGACATGTAAGATCCTATACATCCAACCCGGTATCGAGACTTGAGACAAAAAAGAAAGAGGTGCATAGAACAAACGAAGAACACAGTAATCAATCATGCGGACAGTAGGACACCAAGGTTAGCCCGGCAAACAAAGACAGAAAGCGTTCTAAATATAAGAGGAAGTAGATAGGGAGACAAGATGGGCAGAAGCGAAGGAAGAGTAAGGACAGAGGTGGAGAGCATTATGTTCAGATAATATACGTTTCGCTGAGAGATTTCAACAGGATGACTTCCTGGACTGGATAGATGGAAAATCAGACCAAATATGTATTTTTCAATTGCGAGAAACGATTTACTCTGTGTGATGACGAAACCCGTCGCATGCGTATCCTGTATCAATCACATTTCAGCTCAAACGAAAAGTCACATCAAAACAAAGCAATAACTCACAATCGCACACGTCGTGTGGGTATGAACGGGACGCTTTCGAGGCGTGTTTTGCGCATGTAATGCGTTGAACACGTCCAGCAGGTCTAGTGCGTAAAGGGAGAATGTGTGTGAATGGACATCAATACAAGCCATGCCGACACGGAAACGTACATTTGGAAACAGGCTTGACCTCGTTTGGTCGCTGCTTGTAGCTCGTCACGTAATCGCGAAACTTGACACCAGAGTTAAGTTTCGCTTCCAAGATATCCAACTTATTCAAAAATAAGATGAATTCTACCCGTGAAAGAAGCCTGTTCGAGCATAACGTTTTCCAAAGATTCAAGGTGTCTGACTGTGCAAAGGTCTATCAAGACACGAAAAGCCAGTTGACGTGTTGCTCACCAAACGATTGACGGTCGGTTCTTCCGCCAGATATTGGTTGAAGGCGGATATAGGCGCCAGGAATATGACTACGTGAACTGAACGGAAGAGCATAAACCTCAAAGAAGCTCATGATATCGATTACGCGAACGTACCATCGTCGAAAAACTGTGCCCAGACCGCACGTTGAGAACGGCTGCCACCCACGTCATATATTGTCCAATCCTTCCCGAACTCGAAGGCTAAAGACTGACAGTCAAGACAGGAATACCCGATACACATATAAACTAACGTGTTTCCATCACGATATGATGTTCCTCGGGTCCAACAGTATGAACACGGGCACGCAAGATGTCCTCTGAATACAATTGTTAACATGAAAGCAGGATACAATTAATTAAATCAGCTAACCTGGAGTGGGCTTATAGTTCTGATCTGCGATCCGCTGCACGTCGTCCAGGAAACTAACGACCACCCGCGATCAGCATATCGTTGCAAAGATGCGCCGATGACGAGATCACCACTCACAAACCTGGCTGCTCTGACAGCTGTATGTCGTGCAGTCGCAAGATTGTTTGAGCCTCCGTGCTCTTCCACAACGAAGTAATGTCCTCTGCGCATGCGCTCAATATACACCGATTGGCCGTATCCTCCTGGAAGGCCTTCTTGAAACTCGCCCGCTTCGACCGCCGAAACTTCCATCCGCCGCCAGAGCGCACATTGATCTCTGACGCCTTGCGTGGATCATAACGCGATGGGGACGTCGGAAGCTGCGCTCCGCATGAGTACTCGGGCGAGATCAGCTTGATCCATCCCTCCTCCACCGGCCCGAGTGGCGCGAGGCGCATGTTGAGCGTACGCAGTTCCTCCGAGAGAGCAGGCAGCGATACGCGTTCATCGAATGGCGTTCGCAGTAGATTGCGTATAAAGTTCACAGAACGCACGAGGTTGAGATGAATGACGGGCCTCCATACCTCGCTGTCCACCTGGAACGCATGAGGCGCAAAGTGCAACTGGAAGTTCTTGAGAATCGTCGACTTGCCCGACTCGGCCTGGCCTGTGTGTGAGACGTTAGCGCTCGACTAGACGTCAGATGAAGTTCGGGAACCGACCGAGAAGAAGGATCTTGACGCCCGACCTTCTGCGTTGCTCGCGTTCAGCCTTGAGTTGCATGTCGATATCATCACTGATACGTCTTGCCTCTTCCTCCTGAGCAAGGCGTGCCGACAGTTCGACCTCGTTTTGTGGCGCCGTGTCGAGTGGCGGCCAGACCGATGAATCCCCTCGTCGTCTAGACGGAAGCATATTCGTAGGCATATTGCTAATAGGTCGAAAGTGCTTGGAAATGTCGAGACGAGTGACCTGACTGCTGACGCGATGCGCGTGTGTCGCGCAACCAAGCGAGTGCTTTATCGAATCTGTGACAGTGGGTGTGTGATAAGCTAAGTCAGCGATTGAACACACGCTAACAACGATGCAAGCATGTACCTCGAGCGTGCAACGAGAGTAGTGGGATGGGAATCAAACCACAAAGCAGGTAGAGCGCTATCAACGTTGGGCGAGTGTTGCAGTCGAAGAACTTGCCCCTAAAACCCGACGATTTGCCCGACAAATGATATGCTGTGGATGCTTACTGGCTGTGCAAGACCTGGTTGCGAATCGCTCCCGAGACCGTCTGAGATGTTGATGGTTACGCACGCAAATACAATGTGGCAATCTACCTTGCACACCGGGTCTCCAGGATAGGCAGCCGTCGCGCGGGGCAGTTGCAGTAGCCTATTTTCATACGCAACGAGGCCGATGAATACCACCACCAGCTCACGTCCACTCCACAGAGCCGAAAAACCCATGCCTATCAACCATGCGTTCCGGACAGAGTTAACACCAATGCACAAGCGAGAAGTACCGACCCGATACCACACCATCCGAGTGAGGAGCTGCTTATTTCCTGACATGTGCAAAAAAATCCCGCTTTCTCCGAGTGGCAAATCACTGCATCACACAAAAGTACACAAAAAACAGTTCAGAAATAAAGCTTGAACGTCCAGTTCAAAGATGACGGGTTCTAACTGCGCAACACAAAGAGGAGCCGCTCAGACGTTGGTAGCGCCGTATTGAGGAGGAGCGTTCACTTGGTTGTAGAGCGGCTCGTAGTGACCATTTCCAACGTCTGCGGCAATACCTCACATCAGTAAAAATATAAGGTAGTATGGAGCGCTGGTGCCAGCACGGTACGGGCGGACGTATACGTATGGCAAGGAGTAGACAGCGAAACTCACAGGTAAATCCGCCACGGCCATACATTTCTTCAGCCTTGATCTTCTTGTAGATGAGCCAGAAGGCGTGGATGTGTCCAGGAATATAGCCGAGACTGTCGGGATGAGGTGTCAAAATGTTGCGTTCAATGATCCATGGCAAGGCAACCATCTGTCATTTGACCCCCGCAGGAAAGACGAGAAGGAGCAAACGTACATCGTCAGACAGACGTTGATGAGAAGATCACAGCTGCAGCCAGTGATGAAGGCCGCGGCCGCGGGCGGGAATAGAATCGCCACCTATATCCTCAACGCGGGCGCCCATTGGAAGAAAGCAAAGTCGAGAATTTTGAGGTTACAGCGTGCCCGACAGGCGGCATAGCAGCAGAAGGTAGTTGGTCAATTCGGCGGAGCCGTTCAACGTTCGTAAAAACAAACCAGAATCAGTAGAATATCCGATCCTTTGACGGACATCCTGTTGCGAAAATCGTTGAAAGGCAACCTGGAATGTGGTGGCAAGAAGAAAAAGACAAGTTGCACAGGAGAACTAGAACAACAGCGCTGTTGTATGGTGTAAGGTACCGCGGAGCCAATTCTCCACTTTGGGCAATTCGCCGGAGACCCGACTGCCTTAACAGGCAAACAGGATAAAATTAAAATCCTCCACAATGAACATCATGTGATAACAATGCAGATGTGTATCTTGTGTTTATATATTATGAGAATATTGAATATGTACGTGATCGTTGCAGATAGCCCGAAGCCTGGCACCGCCCTAATTTTGCGCGACGTATCGCGGGGTGTTCTTGAACTCCTCGTACTCATCATATTTCGGTGGACGGCCATACACTGGCTCCGATTTTTCTGAAAAATCAAGCCAAGTCAGCTGTACACAACGTCAGAAAACTACGAGATAAGACTCACTGATCACATTCTCATATATCCACGACACATTCTCGTCCCACACCTGGCGCCACATATGCGCGCCACCACCCGTCCTCGTCCCGATGCAGTCACCCAGACCAAGGCCATACTGCTTCACGAACGCGCGCACATCAAAGCCTAGGCGCTGCTCCTCGCTGATCACCGCAATGTCGATCGCCTGAGAAGTCGGGGTACCCTTCGGAGTCCGAGCGGCCACGTTGCACGAGTACCCGTGCAGCGGGTCGACGCACGGCTGCGGCAGCAGCAGAAGCACATATCTGTGGTACGGCGTGCCCTTCTGCGGGTGTGGCGGTACGTACGACGCCGGCACCTTAGCAGGGATTCGCGGCATGCGGCCGTTGCTCGCGGACAGCGGGATATTGGGCACGAGCCAGTGGAGGTAGGACGTGAAGCTTTCGCTGGTTGGATCTGGGACGTCCGGATCGACCATCAACAATGTGTACAGCCGTGTTTCCGTATGGAAAACGTTTGCAAAGAGATGAGGTGGCAGGTTCGTCTTTCTCGAGGTCAGACCAGCGGTGTACAGCGAGGGAGATGACACATACCTGCTGAGCGTCCAAGAATCGTCCTGGCTGCACCGCAATGCGGTTGTGATCATAACGGCGGCGGTAAAGAATGCGTCCTTTGGGAATGAAGTTGACGCGCAAGTTTACAGAGGGATGTAGTACAGGGAAAACATCCGGAATGACGTGCATCTGGTGTAGACGTTCCATCTACGGTATACAGTTAGTTTCATCACGTTCGTCCTGGCACAAAGGTCATGCGGTTACTCCCACTGAGGGACAGAAAGCCTGATCGACAGAGAAGAATGAAGCTAAGGACGTACCAGCAAGTCCAGGTCACCCTCATTCCTCCAGCGCTGCTCAAGCAAGCGGAGGTGCACCGGATTACGGACATCAACCATCGAGTTACGCACACGCCAACGGACTGCGGGGAGATTAATCTGGCTCTGAATGTCCAGGATGTTTAGCTTTTCGCGCATCTGCTCGAGTTGTGCATCCAACTCCTCCAGCTCAGGGTTCGGGCCCAACGTCTTCAGCTGGCCCTGGTATTGCGCCTCCTTCACCTCTATGTCGGCTTGCAACTGCTTGGCCTGGCCAGCAACAAAGCGAGCATCCTTGTTAATGTAGCTTACGGCTAAGTCGTACACAGGCATGCGTCCCGCAAGCATGGGAGGGTTCCATTTGCGCGGAGTGGCGTTCGAGATTGCCGGACGCTTGCGCTTGCTGGTGCGCTTTTCAGGGACCTCCGCATGTGTTTGTGACTTTTCTGATGCAGGATCAGCATTTTTGGAAGTGGACGGAGCGTCGGGGGACGACTTGGCATCGACATGGTCTGTTTCCTTCTGGTAAGAGGACGAAAGCGGTGGAGATGGAGGGGGAATGGAAGGGGATGTATCCACCGCCGCCGCCGTTGCATTTGTGCGAGAGAGAAGAAGACCACGTTTGATGACAGAGCGCAGGCCGACGCGCACGAACATTTTGCGAACGTCGTCGTCGACTCGGAGTCGATTGGGACGACGGAAAACACGGGGATGAGTCATGTCCGGACTATTGTCACGGATCATTAATGTGATCAATATGACCTCTGTATTGCCGATCTGCAACTTGGTCAAGTCCAGATGATCGCGTCCATCTTCTCCTTTGACAATGACAGAACAAGCCATCTACGATTTATATGCCTACGGCAAGCAGCTGAGCTTCTCTTTCACTAATGGATTTTTATTTTCCTTACAGGGCAACCTGTTGTCATTTGGTTGTGTGTTGTGCCGAGACTAGGTATCTTTCTGGACTGGAAACGCTATCGATATGGCATGGTGCCCTGATCAGACAAGTGTCTCCTTGGCCTTGGCCTCCGGAAGCATTGAGATGTTCATTATGGGCGACGCTAAGATCGAATGTGCGCTCCCAAAGCATCACATGTGTACATCTGCGCGAGCCGTTCGCAGCCTGGAGTTCTGACATTGGCCTGTAGTGAACCACTACGATGTCCATGGGTCGAATTGAACGTTGCCCACCGATGCTGCTGAAATGGCTCTCATCGTCCTGATCTAGCCAACATTACGGTCATGATAATGACTGTACTGCCACATTGAATAACAGATGTAGGGTTTCGAAATCGAATGCAATTAGTCGCTGTTAGTTGATGCTGCTCCACGACCACGCGCTGCAGTTCTGCGGGGGAGCATTCGCAGACGCTAGAACTGGCAGAATACTGATAATAGTATGTACTTCATTTCCGTCGCCGCACATGGGATAAACGCTCCGAACGAGTAATTACTGTGTCGAACCTCTCTTGTTGCCTTTCTCCAGTGCTCGACATCCCCGCGAGAGCCATCGCACGCTCGCCACAGATTGTAGCGGCTACACCTGTTTTTCCTCGTGGACACCCCGTTGTTCAGGCAACCTTGTTTGCAATCCGTCTATCATATGAAATCTGACGTCAGTCACTGATCGAATCGATAGCCACACTCACTCGCTATAAGTACAAAGCACCCCCCCGTTTCCTCACTTCCTCCCTTTCATTCATCCAGCTTTTCTGTTTGTTTTATATATTCCACAACAACCGCAAACATGCCCGAGGGAACCATGAAGGCGCTTATGTATAGCACTGTATGTCGCACTTATCCATCCACCGCACTCCTCTCGTCGCTCACCCTTCCCCCCCTCCGCAGCCTAGGAAATTCGAGATCAAGCAGGTGCCCATCCCCAAGGTCGGCGACAATGATGTGCTCCTCAAAGGTGTCTCTTTTGCTCCACGCGTTGCACCCCACCGTACTCATGTACTTCCCGTACCTAGTTTCTTTGTGCGGTAGGTTTGCAGACGGCTGCTTCCCTCGGCGGCCCATCTTATCGTCGCACTGAAAATCGCGTGCAGGCATATGCGGTACAGATCTCCATATTCATGAAGGCGAATTCATCGCCAAGTTTCCTGTAAGCCATCGCCTTCTTGTTCACATGTACTTTCCCCACACTCATACTTGTGACTTCGTCCCCTGTCAGCTGATTCCCGGCCACGAGGCCATCGGTACCGTCGTCGAAATGGGCAAGAATGTCACAGGCTTTGAAATCGGCGACCGTTGCGCCGCCGACGTCGGCATCACCGTACGTACCCATCACCTTTTCCCACCATGTTGGTCCCACCCACATCCCCCCGCACAGTGCGACAACTGCTTCTACTGCAGACGCGGAAACAGCCTCTTGTGCGAAAATTTCCGCGCATGCGGTGTGTCGCAAGATGGTGGTTTCGCCGAGTACATCCTCTACAAGCAGCATAAGCTCTACAAGATCAAGAATATGTCAGATGCCGAGGCGACGCTCCTCGAGCCCGCTGCATGCGCCGTCCACGGCCTCGACAAACTGCACCCACCGGTCGGCATCGAGGTTCTGCTCCTTGGTGCTGGCCCAACCGGTCTCATTCTCGCCCAACTCCTCAAGCTGAACGGCGCCGCACGTGTCGTCATCGCTGCCAACAAGGGTCTCAAGATGAATCTCGCCAAGCAGCTCGACGCCGCCGACGAGTACATAGAGCTCGACCGCCAGAAACCCGACGCCCAGTGGGCGCAACTCAAGGCGGACAACCCGTATGGTTTTGACGTCGTCGTCGAGGCAACTGGCGTCGAGAAGCTCGCAAACGAGAGCATCAACTACGTGCGCCGCGGTGGTACCCTCATGATCTATGGTGTCTACCAGGACCAGGCACTCGTCCACTGGCCACCGTCGAAGGTGGGCTTCCTAGCTACTCCTCTCACTCCCATTCCGGTGTTCTTACGAAGCCCTGTGTAGATCTTTGGTGACGAGATCAAGATCATCGGTTCCTTCTCCCAGACGTTCTGCTTCCCTCGCGCTGTCGCCTACCTCGACTCTGGAAAGGTCCGCACGAAGGGCATGGTCACAGACATTTTTGCGCTCGAGGACTACCAGGGTGCCCTCGACAAGATGAACTCGCGCAACGCGCTCAAGATCGCGATTAAGCCTTGAGCCGTGAGCACGAGTCTTCAGTACACATCAAATATTATTCGACGGGGAAGTATCCTTTTTGTATTGTAGCAGAGAACGCATACCTGCTGTTCATGCAGTAGAGTAAAATTTACACGACACTATGCAGACCGATGTGTCAGGGCATACATTTACGACCACGCCCCTCGACTCCAGGTTCGTAAGCTCAACTGTGAAGTAGAAACCTGATCAGGATGAGGGTTATTAGAATACCGAGGATCGAAGGACCGCTTCTCAACGAAAAGCGCCTTCTTGAAACCGACACTTAGTGTGCGGCGTGCGTAAACCGGTTACAAGAGAGACCTAGGGTGCGTGGGGGGTCTCTCTGTTTCCGTCTGGCTTCGGGAGACTAGCGTAAACCGCGCACGAACGTGATGACATCGCCAAGTGAGGAGCTAGGCAAGACGAAGCACAAGAAGCGAAGCGGAGCTCAGTGGGATGCCATGGCTAATAGTTGCCTAAAGGTAATGAAGACCCACAGGAAGAAGTGCCAACCTGAGTGCACGGACAGTGTCACGGACAACGAGAAAAGCATGAGGACGGACCAGCTACTGACATTCTCAGACCTCCGAGACGCGCTTTGTACCATCACGTATGCTGCTGTTCATTTGTCTTTCCTTTCCACGCAATGGCAATCCAGGTTTTGCAAAGGACCATACAACTCACCACAGGCCGATCTCAACATCATAAATATTTATGTTGACCAAAGGATTACACATTGTATAATTTAGATATTTACGCGTACTGATATTGTGGATCTATCATGTCCGCCAATAGTTGGCAATTGCATGAATGCCATCTAATACACAGAGAATAACAAAAAAAGCTGGCTGAGGTATTGTCGATACAACAACATGCAAGGGCGGGAAATTAGGATGGTAGTCGTAGATAACGATGGCAGTAACGAGCAACACGGTAGCATCGACTAGCAAAAGATGACATAGACGCCGGCGACCAACGACGACGACGATAAAAAGGCGAAGTGACGATCATATCCGTTCGTACATACAGAGATATGCCCTCGCCTTCAAGACTTCTTCAAGCGTTGTCAGCTTGACCACCGTATCGCTGATATACGCCCATTGACGATCGTCTACCGGTGCTTTCGCATGGCTATGATGGCGGAAATGGGTATGATGCTTTTCGTCGCCATGCTTGCCACCTGGCGCAGATACAGGCTCATGCTTCTCAACAACATCAGGCGACGCTCGCTCGCCTGCTTCGTCTCCTGGCTTGTCAGCTGGTGGCGGAAGTGCCGTGTACGCGATGTAGTGACCTCCGAGCTGAACACACGCATGTCCGTCAGCAGAGCTAAATAGCAGGACTCGAGCGACCGATCGTGACGTACCATACTTCCAATATGCACCACTACCGCGTACAGACGGTACAAACACGGTTCGGGAGGCGGGACGTCCAGATTGGCTTTGCCCTTTCCCTTACATTCCCAATCCCGCATACGATAGTCCGCACGATTGGGTGCTAAGTACGGCGTCAAATCCAGAAGAAGCGGGAAACTGACGTAATCATCCAGTTTCTTGAACCCGCTCGAGAACGAGATGACGTTGGATTTGGAGACCTGCTGGAAGCGCTTGAGGTGCACGACCAGTATTGGCGGTGGCGTCGCGATGAGATAGCGTTTGTACGCCGGGCACTTCATCACGCGTTCCTTCTTCTTTTTAATCTGAGACGGAGGTTGCTGGTGCGGCGGCGCCTGCGGTGCGTATGTCACTGGACTGGTAGCATCGGGTGGTGGGTGGGGAGATTCGGAGTTCAATGCTCGGGCGGACACAGAAGCATCGCTCTCGTATTCTGAGTTCTCGTCAGTGGCATCAGACGTCGGCGATTTGGACGCCAATCGTAGCTGCGGGGCGAAAAGTGGAGGAGAACGTATGGTATTCTCGCGATCGGTGGAACGGAGGGTATCATCACGCTGGACCAGCCTGACCGTCTGTTGGTGGCCAAAAGACGTGGACGGTAAATCCTCGGAACTTCGTTTTGGCGAAGCTATGGCCATGATATCCTCGTACGTTTCTGAGGATGCAGATCCTGTTGACTCCGTCGAGAACATCGGTAGCGACGACACTGATCGGCCATCACCGCTGGGGCGGTCAAGCTCTTCGGCGCCAATGACAGGACTGGAAATGGATGTCGGTATTGTCACTACAGGACGCCAAGAGTCGCTCAGTGTGCTGGCTGGTGTGCCGTTCGATCCGCTGCTCTCGTCGCCGGTATCAGAGTCCGAACCGTCGTCATCAGTACATGCATTGGCATTTCCATCGCTAGTCTGCGGATGGTACAGTCCATGTGCGATTTTCCAGCATCGGCGGCATCTCACCATATTCTCGCCGTCAAGTACCTCGACGGCTGTGAATGCGCGAAGGCATTCTTCGACGCTCTGTAGGTGGCCCGCCGTCTTCAGCCACAGGTTGATGCCATTCTCGCTAGACTTAAACCACTGCTGAGACGAGCCGGACCTAGCGAAGCTAGCGCTCGACGAGCCGAACAGGCTGAATGGCGATGATGACGTTGGAGGTACGTCCGCAAGAATGCGGTCAAGGTACGCTGCCTTTGCAGGCGACATACTCGGTGACGCTCGCGTCTTGCTGGACGGACGAGACGAAAAACGCGTTACCGACGACGCTTTTGAGTTGGACTGCGCGCGAGGAAGTGGTGGTGATTTCGACCGGCTGTACCGTCCGAACTCGTTCGCTAACGGCTCACTCTCGGAGACACGCGACAGTGTTATCGCAGGCAGATTCTCCAAGTTCACCGCTGAAGCACTGTCATCGGTACCTGCGCCAAAAGTAGCTAGGGACGACGAGGGACCGGACGTATTGCGGCTTCGTGCATGACTCTGCCGTTCTTTGGACGGCTCGAGTGAAGATCTTGCGAGACCCATAGTCGTGCTAATTCGCCGGCCAAGCTTCACCCACCCGTCTGCACTGCGAGATTTTTTGTGTTTGTCGTTGCCACACTTTTCCTCATCGTCGTCGTCATCTTCTTGTCCGCTCTGTTCGGCATCGGCATCAGGTGCCCTAAGCAACTCCAAACTACGGCGAGGCTCATCTGGCACTACGGGTGTGTCATCGTCGCTGTCTTCGCCGGCTTGCCGGTCGAGGGGAGGCACCGAAGACGGCCGCTGGCTGGTGCCGAACGTGGTAATGCGCTTGGCTAGTCGCTTTAGACGTTCGCGGCGGGGCATGGTGTAGTCCTCGGGCTTGATACTGAGACTGAGGTCGTTGAAATCTTCGTATGTTTGCGAGACATGATTACACTTTTGGCAAACGAGGATACTAGCCAGTTTGCCGCCAAAAATCATGTCAACAAACGAGATCGGGGTATCCTTTTCCGCCACTATCACAGGCGGGGTGATTGTCTTCCGCCGCCGCCTGTGTTTGTCTGCAGAAGGCGGGGGCTGGCGCCTCTTGATCACCTGCAGGAAATGAACAACGAGTTCATCAGGGCAGATGTGTGACGCACATCGAATTCTTCCATACGCATGGCATCCAGCAGGATACGCAAAAATTCGTGGGCATCCTGCTGTGTAAAGTCGAGGTACTGGTCATATTTGCGACCCAAGGTCGACAGCAGTGGTCTAAAGAGCCGTGATTGAGTGAGCTTAAGCGACGGCAGACAGAACAGACGCACTTCGGGCTCATGGACTCTCGCAGTAGATGGGCTTGTGCATCCCAGGCCTTGAGCATCATGGTGAGAAAAACATCGCCGACGGGCATGTCGTCTACGGGCGGCTGCATATATTCCCCCGCCTGCTCACGCCCGTTTGTGAGCTGCGGAGAGCGTTGCGGGAGGATGGCGTGGAGATGGGGTCGAGATAGAGGTAAAAATTGGACCAAGTCGGACAGCAGCGGTGTCGCTATTAACTGTGCACGCGGAAATAAGTGTTGAGCGCATAGTCGAGCCGTCGACACGTACCCCCTGGAGGACAGAGTTCATGAAGCAGCTATTGCCATGGTTGATGAGGCCGGGGGGGAGACGAGCAGATCTCTCTTTCTCCTCGCGGTCCTTCCGGGCGAAGTAGAGCTCCTGCGCGGTGGGCCGCTTCTGCTTCGCCATCGAACGGAGAGTTCAAGCAACAAATCAATGAGCGGGGAAAGAACGCATAGTCTAATGGAAACATCAGATTATAACTCGCCCCTGAAATCCAATCGATCACACCATGCATTCATCGGCGTCACTGCACACGTTCGCAGCGCCTGCGCTGAGCAATTAAAAAAATAACAGCTAGCAGACAAAATTTCCATTCATGGAAAAGTTGTTGTTGGTCAGCAGAGAGAGCGTATTTTCCAGTGGCAGTGCTGGAAAACGGTACGATTTGACAGATGAGTCACCTTATCCTCTTGTTCTTTTCCAACGATGATGCCCCGTAGGAAAGTCTCGTTCAAGATGCCACCGATGGACGCTGCGCGGTCGCAGGAAAGCCGACGCACGAGGGTATATTTCTGTCGTGTTCTGCATCGCCTATTTCTGATTCCTATTTATTGCAGGCTCTTGAGGAACAGAAGAAGGTATTTATTGCTCCGACCAAGTAATTCGTGCGGCTGAAAGGTAAGCTGTTTCTCGACAGAGACGCGCCGAAAAGATAGACGCCGTTCGTATGCAGTTGGAAAGTTTCGCGAACCTCAACATCAATGACGACGACGCAGACGAAGACATTGATGCAGACGACACCGAGCACATTGTCCGCGAGGGGATATCTGCCTTCGCCCCCCTTCTCGATGTTGTCCCCGAAACAAGTGCCACTATTGACGTACCTACATCGCCGCAAGCCAGCTCCAGGTCGCGCCGCAGAAAGAAGCGCAATAGCGCCGACAAGAAATCCCGCGAGAGTAGGCCAAACCCGAAGTGGGCGGACAAGTGCATGTACGCAGAATTGCTCGAAATGTCTTCCGACGCAGCTTGGGCACTAGATGCGTTGCCCAGCGACCTTGACACAGCCTGGGTGGCCGTGGCGCCAGTTCCGAGAGGCAAACGCTGCCTTGCGGTGACACATCAATCTTCTGGTATTGCTGGCCAGGGTGAGCTTTATTCTTAACAGAATAGATTCCAATAAATCATTCCCTCAAGTTCCCAATACGACCCTGCGTTCCCGTTTACTCGGAAAGAGCCTCATCCCTCCATTCCCATCTCCACTGCCTCCTTCAACCGTGCTTGATTGTATCCTCGACGAGCATTGGCGCGAGAATGGTATCCTTCACATCCTCGACGTGCTAAAGTGGAAGGGCCAGGACATTGCCGACTGCGAAACACCATTTCGGTGCGCATTTCTTCTTCTATTTGTCCCACCAATCTAATGTAAAGCGACACAGCTTTTGGTGGAGAGACACTCGTTTGGCTGAGACATGCCCCTGCCTTGCTGCTACCACTGATTTCCCGACTCCGGACAGCAGTCCGTCGTCATTTTCGTCCACCTCACCTCTGTTTGCTCATCCCACATCTTTCGTTCCCGTGCCTTACCACCCAACTACGACGCTGCCTACGCTTCTCACAGACATCATTCCGGCTGCTCGTTCGCAAAGGGCAATCCCATTCCCTGTGATTCATGCGTCCGATTCCTGTGCATTCGCATCTAGCTCTGTACGCGGCGATGACGCAGGGATGGACATCGAGCTACCAAGTCACTTTTCTACCACAACCACGCCCACCGACATGTCTGTTCCAGATGCGATAACGGCTGCCCGCGTGCCAGCTCCTACGCTCCGTATCGCACACGTGCAGTCCGACGGCCTATTGCTTTACGTTGCGGAAGCCATGTACGAGTCTGGCACAACACCGCTGAGCCTTTGGGTCCCTTCGAACTCCTTCAATCCTGATGAGCATTCACACGGCGATGAGCAGGCTACGGCACAGAGTGTATCTGTTAAGTCGCCTAATCCGCTCGACGTTTTTGAGAGGTATGTTTGACCCATCGTTCTTAGCACCGTTGCACTCACGTTATGGTGCAGGTTAGTGTCATCAACTTCATCCATCTCGACGTGCGGGAACTAAATACCGACTCGATTGTGACCGAACACACGCGCGAGGGCAGAACATTAGCATACCGCTTGTGATATACAATGTTTTTGATCGCTACAAAAATAATATTGATGAAGCTACCAACGCGCACAGCGTTTGGCATAGAGTACACCCGATTTTGATCGGCGACGTATGATGACGGCGGCGATCAACTGTCGTTCGGGTTTCCCGAGTCCATCAATGCATCACTGTCCATGCCCTCATCTGGTTCGCATATGCAACTCACTCGTTGACATCTCCCCTGCATCGCGGAAAACATCCGAGAAAGTTCTATATAACATGGTTGAAATTTTGACTGTAAGTATGTGGTATCGAACCACGTGTCATGCCAAAATTCACACTCGTATTTCCCTCCAGTGCTGGCACTGTGGTCACGATGTGTTCCCGCCTCTCCCGACGGGGTCGTTTGACGTGCGTGAGCTCAAGGAAGTCCTACGCCATGGCTTTCTTCCTTCATCATTAATGATGCAGTGCATTGAGCAAGAGGTTGCCAACCTCGAGGCAGCGATCAAAGAGGTGAACGACATGCTCGAAGATGCACGCATAGCCCTCAATCCCGCTGTTGAGTATCTTGCCGTTGCGCGCGCCGTATCATCCCCCATCCGTAGACTGCCTGAGGAGCTGCTAAGCAGTGCCTTCTCATATCTCATCACGGAAGGTGAGAATGAGTTACAGGATGCCATGTTTGAGGCCGGCATATTAGGCAGATGTGGTTCCACTGTACATCGACTTGCAAGGGTCTGCACATATTGGTGGCATGTCTTGTGTGATACACCGACGTTGTACCCAGTGGCCTGTGTCTCCTATGGTGACAAAGGTGTGCTCGCAGTTCGCCGATACATCGAAATGACATGTCCGTATCCCCTCAAATTCTCTCTCGGTGAACATTTCCGTCATTATTCAGACATACGTACCTGACAAATGGAGGAGATTGATTACTGTGCTGTTCTACAAGAGCTTGTAAATGCATCTTCCCGTTGGCAGACAGCAAATCTGGAATGTATGGATCACTTCGGGCATGAAAATACCTCGGACTTCGAAACAGAGATTGCTGCCTGTGTCTACCGTTCATCATATGCATCATACCCAGTGCTGAAAGAGCTGTGCTTAGATTCCTTTCCTGTGTCACAGTTCTTTTCCCAAGAGCAAGTCCCTGCGTTGCGAGTACTCAAGATTCATAACTGTCAAATTGAGCTGCATGCGGTCCAGCCAATTCTTCCCCAGATCACCAACCTGGAATTGGCCTTCCTCAATGTCAGTAGTCCGGACCTTGACTTCCATGCCATGCTTTCCTATGCCCCAGTCCTCTCCCAACTGACGGTCTATTCGAAAGCAACCGATTTGGAGACATACATGTCGCGCATCCAATCTGACGCCCGTTCCCCTGTATTGTTACCTCATTTGCGTCGACTGCATGTCGCTTTCTCCATTTTCATGTTGGACATCATCACAGCACCCAGTCTTGTGTATTTCCGTTTGAGTGATGATTCATTGCATCCCAATACGGTGGACGCGTTTTTGCACCGGTCACGATGTAACATTGGGTCGCTGCATTTGGACATTTTGCTGAGCCCTAGCAGCACATTGTCCGTCGTCGAGCTTTCGCGCCAGATGCCATACGTAACTCATCTGGCTGTCCCTGCTGGCAAGGAGATTTGGGTCCCATTCAAAGAGCGCACCCCCGATGGCAGATTTTCTGTGTTCCCTCAGCTGCAGCACTTGGAGATCGATGATACCCTGGAGGCTCGCATACCACACTTTCGGGTTGTTTCTGAAATGATGCGGGTCGTCCGAAAGCGATCTGGTGCCCGAAAGATTAGAGTTGCGGGCCGCACGGGGTATCGCAAGGGCAAAGGGCCACCTGTACTGCGCCGACTCGACATCAGCTGTCGGCTCACCCGGTTACAGCATCGTACGCTATTGGCCCTGTCCGAGTGCGGAGCACTGGAAGTTTGTTGCTCTGTATCAGGCAGACCTGTCATGGTGGCAGCGTATGATAATGATGATGACGGTGACGATTCAGATCCAGACGAGGAGGAGGAAGACAGTCGTGACCGTGACAGAGACGACGACGGTGTTGCGTACATCTGACAGACAGTATTCGAAGCCAGACTGCATCATCTTCTTTTCAATTTGACAATGACGCATGGCAGAACGTCCCGGCGAACTCGATTCGGGCCCTAGTACCTGTAAACACGATTGCATTTCTTGTTATACATTAATGTTCGTCATGGAGTATCGAGAACCTCTTTGACAGGTTGTACGTGTCAGACGAGGTAACAAGCCTCAGAAAAAATTTTGCGTGAACAGGAAGTTGGAACTGAATGTATATGTGATTCCATGATGAGCAGCAAGCTCCAACAGCAACTTCGAATTCTGGATTACACCAAAAGTATCACGGTCGCAGTGCGGCAGTGGTGCTCCGGCGGACTACGATTTCCGTATAGTTGGGCCCAAGTTCTTCAGTACATGAGCGTAACTGCAACTTCGCCGCAGATTCCGAAAATACTCGAGTCGTACGCTCAGTCGTACTGGAGTCGTATATTTTGGAATGAAAGCAACTCGGAACAACGAGGCGCGCGTTCTCTGAAGCTCCAGGCTGTTCCAAATGCATTAGATTCTCGACTCTGAGCGCTGTCATTGATGGGGAAAAAGGCATAGCTCTAGGAGCAATTGGCCCGGGGCGGACGAACCTGACTAAGGCCTCAAAACCATACGACGGTACTGTTTGACTGTGGTACTCTGACAGGCGAGAATGAGGGTTTAACAGCGCGCTGCTCTGAGGAACGGCAGCCCTCAGGGCACTATTGCAAAGGCCAGAGTTGTCAGGAACGGAAGACATGTGCGATGGACCCGGTAGTACATAACGGGAGCTAAGATGGAGAGAAGTGTGAGTCGCAAAGCGTAGGAACACGAGCGTGAGCGGTCAGACGATGTGCAATGGATGGGCGCGACACGGCACGATGCAGAGGGCACCAAGCTTTTGTACACCCTCAAGGATGATAGTCCTCACATGGACCGGAGCTCTAGAGAACCAGTATGTGCATCCGCACGAAGCCTTCCCGAACCTGACCAAGGCAATCTAGAAGTCGAGTCGCTCGTTCACGTTGAATTGAGTGGAAATGAAGTGTCCTGATTGAATAGGAGAGGGACGCGTATATGACTGGGGTTAGCATGGGTCTTGGATCTTGTGCCATTGCGAGGGCTCTTCGACTGAGTATTTGTCATGATCTGACATACAGATATACAGGCCGGTGGAACCCTAATGAGAATGTCATCACATTGTCACACATTTTGAGAATCATGGAAAGCAAAGAACATGATGAAAACCCTTTTTGAAAATGAGGGAAAACACTTTACCTCCTTTACCGGTAAATCCGAGGTGTTGTGGGTCGGAATTGAAGCCAACACTCTCAAGTACAGAGCCGAAGTCGTCGGGACGAAGTTGCAGCCGCTTTGCGTTTTCTGTCAGTCGCTAACGCAAACAACGTCAGCTGAGGGGAAAGTTGCCTTAGAGAACAATGCAAGCCTCATCCATGTGTTTGGCATTGTTATACGATTCCCAAGACTGGGGTTCCAGCACAAGGACGCCGCCGGGGCGCAGCACATCATGCACGCGCTTGAAGAACTGTTTCAAGCCATCGTCACCGCCGTTCAGGTGCACCCACTTAGTGACGGAGAGCCTAATTTACAGCACTATGCATCAGAACAGCCAACTCGTGACCAAATAAATGACACGTAAGGAAATGAAGAGGCCTTACGCGAGGACAACATCGTATCCGTCCTTGTCTTCAGGAATTGTCTCAATGACCCAATCGGCCACCCGGAAGCGGACATTATGGGGGAACCTGCTTTTTGTATCTGATTCGGAGGGAAGGATCGGCAGCGGGCCAAACATGTGCTCGCATGATGCTGGAAAGTAGTATGTCGACTTCGGAGGACATATCTTCCCTACGCCACGAGGGCTGGCCGACCCATGTAGATCAAGCTTGCCGCCGTCCTCCGGAAAGCATAATGACCAGACGACACGTCGTCTTCGCCAAGCCCCACGAACCAGGGTGGCATCGATATCAACGCCGACAACTGTTGAAGCACCATATGCTTGAGCTAAGGCGTCACTGTCAGAACGGTTGCATGAAGTACAAATAATACTTTAAACTAACCAACTTCACATGTGACCCATCCTTTATTGCAGCCAAAGTCGAGAACGACAGCACTTGAAAGAAGGCCTGGCGGCAAAAGTGCAAGCCTGGGATCGCCGTCATGGGCAGTCCGTTTGATGTAGTACCTGTCGGAGAACCATTTTGAGCATTCGAGAATGACGTTCCTTACGCAGGAACATACGAATGATAGTTTCCGTAGATGGGGGCGCTCTTCACGGTAGTCATCGTTTGTGTTGAATATTAGGTCAATGCTAACAAAAAAAGGACAAGTGCAAAATGACCGGTGTGGAACAGTTGTTATTGCTGCCGCACTGGACGGCGATCGTGTCGCGAGCACGTGATATTTTCACGCGTGACGAACTGCTGCCACGCTATTGACAGGGGCCTTCTTCCAACCCTTGATTTGGTCATTATCACCATCAGGTCCGCGGGTTCCCTTTGTCGTTATTTACAATTACTTATTCTCCTTTCATACTGGGATAATGTTTGTCTTATCATATTGGTATCAGGTGGTCTACTCAAGGCATCCGCCATCGAATAAGTACGGGTCCCGACTCCTGAGCCAGAAGTTAGAACGTACATAGCTCTTTGCCATGCTGGCTTCAAGAGCTCATGAAGAACTCCAATGTTCATTGGAAACAGGATTTCTGGGCAAAAGTGGTCATTTTGATCAAATATAGCGAAATTTCTTCACCAAGACCACACCAAACTTGCCACAAAAATTTGCAGTAAATGGGTCCAATGTCACGGTGTGCTTTCATTTCCTGTGCTCAAACTTCCCGTAACTTCAAATGGATAAATATAAAGGTCCTTTCATGTTTCCATACAAGCCATTAGTGCTTCGGGGTTTATATACCAACGACCTAGATATATACTTATTCTTTTTCCCAGAAAGATCCCCATATTGGTATCTCCTGCCTTTTCACTGATAATATAGCATTGTCCCTTAAGCTTTGGGTTTACATTGTTTTTTATGTGAGGGCCACGCCAATTTCTGGCACTCCGCATCGCAATACCTGCTCCCAGACCCTTAGGTACACTCCAAGTAGATGAATTTGATATCTCACACACGCACCTAGCCTTGGCACAACTAGAGCACTTGCGAAGCGCCGCAGACGGGTTGCCACAATAAGAGCAACGATAAAGCGCCGCCGACTTCGAGCTCGCTATGGACTGTGTCGCGTGAACATGGTCTTCGTTGCCGAAGTTATAACCATGACTGTGGCCATATCCATTATCGTCATTTACATGAAGATCCTCAAGCCATGAGGCAAGGTCATCTTCCGCTTTCTCATGGGACACGGGGTCTGTCATGGCACGCCCCGTGTCGACGGCAACGAGAGACTGCGATCGCGCAATCACGTCGCCCCATTCGCGTACGGCAGCGCCGTACTGTCTCACCACAAGACTCTGTGTACGCCGAAATGCGGTCTCTGGTACACGCATGGCTATGCACTTGCTGAACTCCTCGCAGAACTTCAGCCTGTCGAGCAAATGCTAAACGGAAACAACCATTCATTCATCTAGCATCAGACGAGGTCAGATATTCGAATACCGGTCGCACCTTGATCTCATGTAGGTCCTCGCTGATCCCGTTTTCGTTGGTAACGAAGGCGAGCAGGATGGCCCAATACCTGTGCGATAACGAAGATAGATGAGGAGCAAAATTTCCACGGAGATGGGCAGACGTACACCACATTCTTCATGTTACGTATATCGGGTGGTGCTTCCGCGATGTATGTCTCTGCGTCTTCTACGGCACTCAAGAGGAATGCAATACCTTCATCCCACGTATTCCCACCGCCTGGGCTCTGTAGTGCGCGGATGCCTAGCTCGCCTGCGTGGAATACGGCACGTTGCATAAGTTGGAAGCGCACAAATGAAGTAACAGATTTGCATTTCAAGCCCTTTTTCGCAGCCTTCAGGCCTTCGACTGCGTCCGAGGCCATAGTAATGGCATAATAGTAGTACGCAACGTGCGGGTTTCGCACGAGGCCGCGACGCGCGATGGTCACTGCGTCAGGGATACGCTGCTGCGCGATAGCATATTTGATCTCGAGAATATTCGCCTCCACTTCTTTCGATCGTGCACGAAGGACGCGCGCGCAGTGCGGCAGAGAGTCCGTCCATGCCGTGAACGGCAGCTTGCTACTCGTGCAGTAGCCCTCGTTGACGGAGAACTCCACACGTAGAATGAAGTCGACGAGTTTCAAGCCGAGCTTGTACAGATCGCCGTCCTGGTTTGCTTGCACTATTACATCCTGATACTCGTTGAATGTCGAGAGCAAGAGGGTCGTATCACATCGTTGCAAGCCATACGCCTCGAGAGGGCGCTTCAGGTGCGGCGGCAGATTGCGCAAGCCCATCATGATGAGAAGCGGCGCAATCGCTGCGCGATCCGGCTCGTCCTCGGACGCGTACAATCTGATCAAACCACCTAAGGTCGTTCCGCGCACCACCCAATCCGGGTTTTTGAGAGATGCGACTAGAAAGTTGGTCAATGATGCATTTGACTTGAAGAGGCCGTCGCAAGTCATCGACGCTGTCGCGAAGAGCGACTGCGCGTGGGATATGAGATGATCGTTCGCTGAGGGTCTCTTCAAAGCGTACATGACCTCGAGGAGTAGAGCTTTGAGGTCAAGTGTTGCCAGCTTCGCTGTCTCCTCCTCTTCGAACAGAGGAGAGACAGAGTGAGACAGAGTCGACACAGCGAGATCGGCGACGATATAATCATCCGGATATGAGCGCAGGAGCGACACGAGCTTTGCCGTGCATTCCACGGCAATCTTGTTCTTCGTCGCGAGACCCCCATGATGGGTGATAGATGTAAGCGCACGCAGGACCAGATGTCTGCAGTAATCAATATCCACAAGATGCATGATCTTGTCGAGGAGACCTACGCAGTGTCGCTCAGAAGGTACAACTATATAAAATTTGACGATCGTACCTCTGTCAATGAGCTTGTGGGCCAGAATAGCATCTGCAGACATTTTGACACATAACGCGACAATCCCTCCAGCGATCTTGGGGTGATCTTCATGACGGCGGTATAATTCATCGATGCGACGATAGACAGTGTCGAAATTGGCGTGAACCTGATCAACACATGTAAGTTAATGGAATTTCTGTGAGCAGAACGTCGTGGCACCTTTTTGAGACCACTCCGAGTGGTTAGATCTGAGGAATAAACTCGTAGGTCCGCTGTTGACGTCCAGGCACCCGGAATGAATACACACCTGGCAGATCTAACTCTGCGATCAGGAGGTTAACTATAAGTGTCCATCTACAATGCGCATACGGCTTAGCGTGCTTATAAAGTCGATGATAGTGGGTGAGCGTACTCATAAGCGTTATCGATTTCCCCCAGAAAGCTGGAGTCAACTTCGTTCAGGTCAAAATTTCTGGCACCGTTTCCACTTGGTTGCGATTTGGCCTTGGCCTTGTTTTTCGTCTTACGACCTGGTCCAGGCATTATAGTAGAAGGAAAATAGGCCTAGGCGTCGAGAGAAATGTTTTTTTTTTCCTTATTTGTGGCTGTCGTGTTCCATGCTATCGTAAGTCGAAAGATGAAAGAAATGCGGTAGAGGTGGCAGAGAAGTAGGCGCATCACGTGATTCCTCGCCTGAATATGGTATGAAATACCAAATCAGGAACTTGGTATCGCCGCTTCCTGCTCAGGAAGACAAATGTAACGTCGAAGATTAAATTCGGGAAGCTGAAGCGTAAGGTATGGGTGACGATGGATACATGAAATGGTGCGATACAAACAATGTCCCACGTGCATGTGTATGTACGGGTTGCGCGAGTTGCAAGAATATTTAAGAGAAGACATGACGTGAATGCTGTTGGAATAATTACAGAAACAGATCATAAAGGTCGTGATATCGGTAGGTTGTCGTGACGTTCGTCAAGGGCATCGCGAGTCCTTATGCTCATAAATAGTGGTCATCGGAAAACAACGTGGATCAGGTTTCATGGCCAGTGCAATTGCGAGGGGCAACTTCTCCGCATTTGACGTGAGCTCTGTCACACAATTAGAAAGCTGACTGAGAGGAAAGACGGAGGAAGCGTGCCTCATGCCACAATCATCACACTCCAAAATGGGCTTCCATCCGAGGCGCTTCTGGCACACGTCGCATTTCGCCGAAAACAGTCCCGACGAGAAGATGAGGTCAAGAGGGTTCCATCCGTCTACGCCATGCTTCGCGTGACCCCTCGCAAACACGCCCGCGGTATTCGCGGTAGTTTTCTTAGGAGTGTGCGCTCCATGGCGCGGCTTTGAGCCCGGTCTAAACAATGAGAAACGATGGACCATGGGCCCAACGAAGTTGGCAGTGGGCGATTCCGGCGGGACAGTCGTGGACGCTATTGTTGATTCGCCGACGGTGGCGACGATGCTGGACGACGGTGCGATCTGTGAGAGCGAAGAGGCTGTCGTGCGGTATGAGTCGAGCGAATCAATACTGATACCCGATGTCGATCCCATGAGCTCGGAGACGGTGGGCTCGGCAAGAGGGGCCGCGACTTCCGGGGTTGCAGTAGCTTCCTTGTCTGCCTCTACCTCCATGGATGATGTTGGAGATGCTGCGGTGGCAGCGGGAAAAATAGGATCTCCGGCGGGGAAAACGTGCGGCCCATCAACGGGTGAGGCTTTGATGGTGAGCACGCTTGAGGTATCCTCGTCGAGCACATCAGAGAGAGTCGCTGGCGATTGAACATGGTGGGAACGTATGACGGTCGTACTATAGGATGAGGAAGTCTCTTTGTATTCATCCAGTAACGGGTGCGCTTCTGAGATCATGTATGAAGGGAAATAAGAAAGACAAACGGGAGATCAACATACCAACGGCTTCCGTGCTCCACTTGCTATTGAGATCGACACGAGAAAGACCGAGAGCGGCCTCTATTAGCTCTTCATCGCTATCTGTGTCTTCAGAGGTGGGTTGCAGGTCGATAGAAGACGAGCCGAGCGGATTCTTGCCAACCCCTAGGCCGAAGCTCGGAATTCGGGGACCCGCTTTGGGACGACGGCCGGCTGTGAAGAACTTGACACTACCCACATTTGCGCCCGTCTGCTCCGGTCGTGCCAGCACTTCTGCCTCAATGAGCGCAAGCCGACGGAGAGTATCACGTGTGGTCGGACGGTCGCTGGGGTTGGGGGCGACACAGTCAATGCACAACTTTAGAAATTGTTCCGGGCACCCTGGGTTGGCCTTGCTACGCAACTCCTCTGTGTCAAATGCAAACGAGGGCGCCATGCGTTTGAAAGTATTGTCGTCTGCCAGCTTGCGGATTGCAATTTCAGCGAAAATGACGCCCATGGAGTAGACATCTGTCGGCAAGTCGAAGGGCTCGCCCATGAGAATCTCTGGGCTCATGTATGCGTCCGTCCCACAGAACGTCAGTCGGCGAGTTTCCTCTGGGGTGCGGGCGGCAATACGGGCAAATCCAAAATCGGTGATTTTAAGACGGCCATTCGCGGTGACGAGAAGATTCTCGCCCTTTAAATCGCGGTGTATACAATGACGAGCGTGCAGGTATGCGAGTGCGCGAGCGATGTCGGTGGCAAAGCTGAGACGGAGAGACCAGGGGAAGGGGCGGGATTTGTCATGGATGTACTGGCGCAAATTGCCGTTATCGATGAACTCTGACACGATATAAATAGTCTCTGAGGGTGGCGGGGGGCGAGATAGGCCGATGAAGAGGACAGCATTGGGGTGGCGAGTCTCCTTCATGAGCCGCCATTCGCGCTCGAAGTACTTGGAGACATCGTACTCGGTGCTAGGCAGGACTTCCTTGATTGCCACATCGATCCCAAGATATCTGCCTGCAGTACAACATTGGATTTTGTGAGTTCTAGGGCAGGTTCACTGGATACGGAGGATGAGGCACCTTTGTAGACGTTGCCAAACGAGCCGGAGCCTAGTTTCGTCCAATCGCCCTGGATATCCTGGACAAAATCAGGACCTTCAGACACGCCGACGACGTTGAGAAGTAGCCAGATACCTCGAAAGGGATGACATCGAAGGGATCGGAGTGCATGGCGAGCGAGCGGGAGACGTTGCAGCGACTGGATCTGAAGCTGAAGTGCTAGATGACATATGTATGCCCAATTTGAAATGTTTTCACGGTCACGTGTACAAGTAGATCCAGTAATACTCGAATTTAATGTCATTCAAGGTTCTGAAGAGCGCGACACCGACATTTTCAAGGCGCTGCAAAGAAAAGTAGAAATTTAAGTAAATACGTGATTGATTGAGCACACGGTGAAAGCTGGATTCGAGGTGGGATACGTTTCTGCTTATGTAGATGGCAAATAATTGTGAGTTGGCATGATCAGCCAGCCACCCCCTACTACTTACTATGCGGCTTTTAAATGCAGACGGTGCGAAGCCCAGCTATCAATGAAGTGGCCTCTCCAGCGTACTTACTTCGGCCGTTATAACTGGCAGGCCAAGCTTGGCGAGAGAAAAGGGTCAGGTGATCGTGTGTACATTTCCCTTTTGCTGCACAACGCTGCGCTGGACGAGTCGGCGAGAGGACGGATCGAGTTCGAACGTTCGCGGTCGCGTAGCCAAAAGGATTTCTCGTTCCACGGCTTGGAGCGCGAGCACTTCAAATCGGTCGACTTTCGACACATACCGGAAAGATTCGACGTCTAGAGGCGGTCCAGACAACGGCGTAACCCCTTAGAATAGCCCAACAGGGCCAGCAGACGTCCTCTATACATAACCGACCTGTCCTTCAGACCGTTCACTGTGTGTATTTTTCATGTCGGAAAGCACAGGTGCGTTTCCCGTAATTCAATCCAATAAGTTGTTATCTCTGTTTTTCAGATTTTAGCCTCTATGGTGGCGCAGAGTCCGTCGGTCCATGCGAGAAGCCGTCGAAACAGTGTTACGGTAATGCAAACCGTGCACCGCGACGTACCGTGATTCTCAGTCCCACGGCTCAGGATGACGGCGTGTCGTATCTTGGTCCGCCACAAGATCCCCACGACTTTCTCTGGCTGATGACTGAAGAGCCCCATCGCTCGCGACGGGCAGCTATTTTGAAGGCGCATCCAGAGGTGCGACGATATCGACGCTTATCCTGTAGCGGCGCATTCTTAACTTCACCTCAGATCAAGAAACTCATGGGTTACACGCGAACTACGAAATACGTTATTCTCTTCGTAGTGCTGCTCCAGCTGTGTACGATGTACTATCTGCGCAACACCCACCCTTTCTCCCTCAAGTTTATTGTGCTTGCCTACGTGATCGGCGGCACCGCGAACCACAACCTCTTCGTTGGCATCCACGAGATCACCCACAACCTGGCGTTTCGCAGTATTGCTGCAAATAAAGCGTTGGCCATCTTCGCGAATTTGCCAATCGCGGTTCCCTATGCCGCCATGTTCAAGGCGCGTCCTGGGCTGTCTTGGCATGTGAACCTGGCACATTGAAAATGATCTTACAGAGGTATCATATGGAGCACCACCGATATATGGGCGAAGATGGTGTCGACGTTGACTTACCGTCCTCGCTTGAACTTCTGGTCCTCAATAACGTCGCGGGCAAGGTCTTCTTCACAGTCTTCCAGATCCTTTTTTACGCTCTCCGTCCGACTTTCATTCGCTCACAAAAGTTGACGCCATGGCATGGGTACAACACTGCCGTCGTGTTTATCTTTGACTATTTCGTCGTGAAGCATTTTGGCTGGATTCCGATCGTGTACTTCATTATGAGCTCGTTCTTCGCTGGTAGCTGGCACCCATCCGCTGGACATTTCATCGCGGAGCACTACCTCTGGGATGGCCTTGATCAGGAGACGTATAGTTATTACGGCCCTTTGAATTGGGTGGCTTTCAACGTATGTACCCCTCGCACATATCTTGTGTGCTCTTGACTAATGCATCCGTGCGTTCCCTTCATCCAGGTCGGATATCACAACGAACATCACGACTTCCCGTCGGTGCCTTGGACCCGGCTGCCCGAAGTTCGACGGCTTGCACCAGAGTTTTACGACACAATTGCATCTCATCCATCCTGGCCGATGGTCATCGTCAACTTCATCCGCGACAAAGAGGTCGGCATTTTCGCGCGCGCCAAACGCAATGCGCGTCGTTTGGCTCACAATGCGGCCAACGAAAAGGGGGGTATCAAAGTCCAGGACGACGCGAAGGACAATGGGAATAATGCGAAGAGACCGACGGTGTTGGCGGCAGACATGATGCTCGACGATGTTCAGCCAGACATGGATCCTGACAGTGAGTAGTCGTGCAATTGAGGCTTGAAGATGATGGAAGGGTGCTGTTGATTGCCATGAGACTATGTGACCGGCGAGTAAACACGAATTGTCAATGGTTTGGCGGCTGCATTCGATATCGTCCAAAATGGCCTACGTATATTCTCGTATATTGTGGTGTATTCACGGTCCACGGTGTTCCACGGACCCTTTCCCAGCCTCTTGTGGCTTTTTTGCCAATAAATCGTGCTGCCAAAATAGGGAGTTGCTGTAAGTATTTGATTGACTCGGTATTTTTCGGTGCTCAAGCTCAAGCATGACCCACGCTCGCTTCGAACTCGTTTGTCTCCTAGATGTATGATGAAACGTGTGTACGGGGCTGAGAAGGAGCTCAGTGGGAATTCTGTTTGCATTAACAGGCTTTTGTTGCTAACAACGAGCGCAGGCCGACTGCGTTCACAAGATGCCATCATACAGCAGCCCCGGCCCCCGCTCGGAAACATGAGACGACGAGCTGCGAACATGTTCAATGTGATGCCGTGCCCTTGGGCGGTGCTCTTAAGCCTGTCCGCCTCATATATAAGCGCATTCTTCGCCACTCGAGATGGATCATTGAGGTCTGCTGGTCACATCTCATAGTCTCGACATCGTGTCTCACTAGTTCACTGCACCTCAATCTTTTGTTTGCCAAAATGCGTATGCAATTCTTCCTCGTTATAATCGCCGGTGCAATGGCTGGCGTCCTCGCAGCGCCCACACCTGACGGGTCAGTTTGTCACCTACATATAGTATTTCTCCATTTTACTAACTTGAGATCGATGTACTTCCAGCCAAACGGAAACACCAGAACAGTGTGCTGCGAAATGCAAGATCAGCCTGCCAGTTGCTCAGCTCAAAGCATGCTACAAGAAGTGCTATGGAAAGGAATGAACGACACTAGGTGTCTTCGGGGCATTAAATAGAAGGGCTGGAGGAATGCTTCTATCTGCCGCTTTTGTGGCAAAAATGTCAATGAAGCTATCGGGGAGCTTAACTGAGATGGGAAGGTTTCCTCAGGTATCTTGCATATGTAGCATCTATTTTTTTGTCATGCCTCCATTGCATTTTTGCCAATGATATGTTGCCGCATCGCGATATATTCGAGACATCGGTGTAAGTACCAAGCACGAGCATGTGTGTGGCGCGTTGATTCGGCACCGATCGCGCTGATTGTCATCCGGAGGCGTGCACACATTAACAGACCAAGCCAGCCAAACGAGGCCAGAATGCTTCGTATTTAAACGGTCAAGGGCTCCGAGCATTCATCGTTACCATGTAAAAATCTGTTGATACGTATCGGATAGGCCTAGGAAGGAGTAACAAATGAGCTTGATCACAGTGAGTTCTGAATTGCACGCAGCAGGCATCCAATGACACTGACCAGGTGGTGCAGGTTACTTGCTCGAGCTGTTGGGGTGTTTTGCGCATGTTCGTTGCTGGTTGCGAAGGATCTTTTGTTCTGCTTTGGAGCGACGAATAAGTGAAAGCAGTGAGTGACACAGGGAATTCAGAGATCTCATCGACTCATCTGGCCTGTTACAGGTCATTGTCCACGCCCGGCCGGCTGATCGCAGTTCGATCTATAAAAAGAGCAAGGCTGCATTGTCAAGATTTCCCATCTTTTCTCTCTCTTCCCACCCCCGTGTTCGCGATTTCTCCCTTCCACCACACCTACTCTCACTGGCACTGCCGACCATCCGCACTACTCTCTTCATTCTAATAGCTACCACCGCCACTACCACAACCGCCAGTTTACCACGCTCCCTGTCTCGCAACGCACACGCTATCTTTCTCTAGTTAAATTTTCTACCCTCTCCAAGTTGCCACAATGCAATTGACTTTACTGCCATTTACGACCTTTGCCACCCTCGTGTTGATCGGACTTGGCGCTTCCGCCGCACCCGCCAAGCGCTGCGCGCTTCGCTCTGCGTCAGCTGCTTCGGCTATCGCTTCTAGTACAGCGTCGGCCACTGCGTCTGCTTCAACAAGCTCTTCCTCGTCCACCTCTGGAAACAGCTCAGGGCTCGTGGCCACAGGGTGGTATCCTGGTTGGCGTGCGTCAGAGCAGCCTTCCAGCGCCCTCGCATGGGACAAATATACCGCCATGACGTTCGCTTTTGCGTAGGTCTATTCTCATCGCACACTAGCCTTCTCACTCAATTCGTTTAGCACCACAACGGCCGACTCGAGCACCCTCGACTTACTTGACGAGGAGGATACGCTCACGACTTTCGTCAGCCAAGCCAAGGAGAATGTAAGTTCTGACTATGATCCGACAAGTAATCTGTGTTTATTGATCTTTCAGGGTGTTAGCGCCATTCTCAGCGTCGGTTAGTGCTTTTCTATTGCAATGTGTCCCGCTTGACTGAATCCACATTATCAGGTGGCTGGACTGGCAGCCAATATTTCTCGACGAATGTCGGATCTGCTGCCAATCGCACAAATTTCATGAACGCCATCTTCTCCTTGGTCAGTGAATACGATCTCGATGGCATCGATTTTGAGTGAGTACAATCGATGGCAACGTATATCCCATTCCGCTCAAATGCTTCCCAAAACACAGCTGGGAATATCCGAACGGCGGCACTACCGAGGGCATCGGCTGTAACACCGGATCGTCGGACGACCTCGACAATTTCCTTACGTTCTTGCAGCTGCTGCGCGCGAACTCCACCGGTGCTTCTCTCATCCTGACCGCCGCGGTGAGCATCAAGCCATGGAATGACGCGTCCGGCGAGCCATCCACGAATGTGTCTGCCTTCGCCGATGTGCTCGATCATATCGCGATCATGGCATACGATATCTACGGCAAATGGTCTTCGACCGTCGGACCCAACGCGCCGCTCAACGACTCCTGCGCCACGACCTCGGAGCAGGTCGGCTCCGACATTTCCGCTGTCGCTGCGTGGACTGCTGCCGGTTTCCCTGTTGACCAGATCGTGCTCGGCATTCCCGGGTACGGCCACTCGTTCTACGTCAACGAGAGCGACGCGTTCACTTCCAGTGGCACGCTTGCGCTTTATCCCACGTTCGACGCGGCCTTACAGCCGATGGGCGACTCTGCCGACGACACCTCGTCAAGTATCACGGAAAAGGATATTTGTGGTAATGTGGAGGGCATTACCGGTGTCTTTAACTTCTGGGGCATGGTTGACGGTGGCTTCGTGAGTCTCGTTGTTGAATTTGCTGTCATGTTTATGCTGAAGTCTTTCTTTAGCTCAGCGAGGACGGTAGCCCTGCCACCGGCATCGACTACGTCTACGACAACTGTAGTCAAACGGTGAGAATCTTTGTGTTGTGCTGTCGGCTACCAGGTCAGTTGACGTTACTCATCTTCTAGCCCTTCGTGTATAACTCCACGTCGCACGTTATGATCTCATACGACAACGCGGAGTCGTTCAAGGCCAAGGGTGACTACATCAAGAGCGCCGGCCTTGCCGGGTTCGCGTTGTGGGACACGGTCAGCGACTACAACAACATCCTCCTTGATGCCATTACTAGTGTGGTTTGATGATGAGATGCAAGGCTAGCCTTTGCCTCCATACATTTCCTTCCTTTTTCTCCATGCCATCGCTTGCACCCACACTATCGCTAGTACATTCAGTTCTCTATTTCTCGTTTCTTTCATGACAGAAGATGTGCTCTCTTGATGAGGCACCTGGGTCCGTAACGATGTTCACATTATATCGCGCGAGCGCGACAGGTTTTTTTTTATTAGTTTGTAGCTAGAACTACATCGAGATTCCCGTTGTCACGTATGTCAATACATATACCTACCCACCCACGAAAGCGCACTAGATGTGTAAACGTACTCTCACTTCCGACGAGTGAGGTCAGTAATTCAATCTAGACTGTATAGTGTATAATGAAGACCGGTCTAAAGCGGCGCTTGTGGTACGCGTGTGCGCAAGTGCAAGCAGCTTGGCTCGTGTTGTTCATCTCCGCGAGATGTAACGATTAGGACTCCTCCCAAGCGATTACTAAAAAATACAAGCCGGGCTACGATGTTGCTAATCCCACACGAATGTGTCGATAAATTGGATCGACTGTCGTCCAACTTTTTATAGGAGGCTAGATTGTCGACCCAGCGAGCATATCGCTTAGGCTTGCACAGTCATGCATGCATGATACGCCGATGAATCGGTCCACTGGTCTTGCGTAGTATTTGGAGATTTTGGACACTATTTATTCAACTCCGGTCGCGACGGTACCACGTCTTTTTGCTTGCCTCTCTTATCGCTCCCTCGAGATATCCAAGCGTCAACTCATGTCGAGCGCCGACCTCAGCCATCTTTCCCCTAGCGATGATTCCAGTCCTTACGATGTTGACACGACCATGAACGAAGCCGCTCCCCTACTGTCCTCGTCTGCGAGGTCTGTATCACAAGACGAAAAGCGTGATGAATATTTACGGGAGACAGTGACCCTCACCAAGTTTGCGTTGCCGGTATTCGGGTAAGTATGTCTTCTCGAGTGCAAGTATTTGTGAGCTGAATGAATCCATAGGACGCATCTTTTGGAATATAGCCTCGTCACTGCGTCGGTCGTGTCCATCGGGCACATCTCTACCATCGCCCTTGCTGCTGTAACTCTAGGATCTATGACCGCCAGCGTGACGGGATATAGCATCATCCAGGGTTTCTCAAGTGCGCTTGACACCCTGTAAGTTTATCTCGGCCGCGATGACCGTACCTCTTGACATATCTGACTGTGTCATGTAGTCTGCCACCGGCTTGGACATCTTCGCAGCCCAACCTTGTCGGTCTGTGGTCACAACGCATGAGTACGCGCACACGGTGCTTCGATGTCCCGAATCGCGACTCATATTTAATTTCCCAGGTGTGGTGATGGCAATGTGGCTCATTGTACGTTACCGTTATACTAGCGCAAACAAGGCAATCCTGAGCATTAACGTCACTTGTACTTTCGTCTAGCCTCTGCTTGGCGTCTGGTGGAATGCGGAGGTGGTCCTGTTGAGTCTCAAACAGGATCCAGAGGTCGCACGTCTAGCAGCGATGTACCTCCGCTGGGCGTCACTAGGCTTGCCCGGTAATGTTTCTCAAAGTTGTTCATGTGGACTACATACACTGAATGTTGCAGAATATAGCTTACATGTTCAATTGCATCAGCAGGTGCGCCGGTCTGCAGTGTTTCTTTGGTCTTGACACGTGCACTGAATTTTTTTTGCAGACGCTATTTCCAGTCTCAAGGTACGGTTGTTTCTCTTGGATCAAAAAATGTTTAGTTGCTAATTTTCGTCAGGACGATTTACAGTACCTACGCGGATTATTTTCATTGTTGCACCGATCAATGCTCTGTTGAATTATCTGCTGGTAAGTTTTCCCATTAGGCAACGCGTGTGAACGTCAGTGAACGTGTTGTAGGTATGGGGTCCGGAGTTTTGTCGCCTGGGTTTTATTGGAGCGCCAATCGCGACGGCTGTTTCATTCAACTTGGTGTCTTTGCTTTCCATAATTTATGGTCTTTTCTTCGTTCCGAAGACCGCGTGGCATCCAATTTGCGGGCGTAGTTTCACGGGTCTCGGGCTCCCTCTCCGATTGGGACTGGCGGGTGTCGGTAAGTCACATTTTAGTATAAAGATATAAATTTAAGCTGTTGCTTCGTCAGGCCAAACCGCATCGGAGTGGTGGGCGTGGGAGCTTGTCGCCCTCGCTGCATCGCTCCTCGGCCCAGTATCGCTTGCGACGCAATCCGTGCTACTCGTGTCGTGCTCGATGACATATCAGGCGCCGTTCGCACTGAGCGTCGCCACGTCCGTGCGCATCGGGAACTTGCTCGGCGAGAGGGATGCACAGCGTGCGAAAGTATGTGCTCACGTCGCGATTGCCATGGCTCTCGCGGTCGCAGGCGTGTTCACGACCATGTTCATGGTGTTCCGCCACTCGTGGGGCCGGCTGTTCAATGACGACCCCGAGGTGCTGGCGCTTGTGGCGTCAGTGCTCCCCCTTGTCGCGCTTTTCCAGGTGTTCGACGGCCTTGGCGGTGTCACTGGTGGTATTTTCCGGGCCAAGGGTCAGCAGGTAAGCACGCGGCTGCGCATATAGCGTGGAATCTCACCGTTTCTCAACCGTCAATAGATTACGGGGGCAGCGCTTAACATGAGGTCAGTATATTCTCCTTGCAGTTCTATGAATAACGGGGCTGACTTTATCACACGACCAGTGCTTATTATGTCTTCGGTATTCCTCTGGGATGCATCATGGCGTTCCCGATGCATATGGGTATCCGCGGTTTATGGGTTGGCCTAACACTAGCGCTGGTCTATTGCGCTTTGATAGGCACGGTGCTCTGTCTCCGGACGGACTGGCACAGAGAGGTCATCAAGGTTAAATCGCGCCTTGAAGCGGAGGAGGCGCAAGAGCAGGCCCGGAGAGAGCAGACGCTGGCTGCATGATATCCTGCATCTTTGTTCTCTGACATATACAGACAACCGAAGGCTCCGTGCTGGACGAACTTGCGATTCATGAAAAGGTCTTTGTAAGACCATTCTCGTCACAATGCTCTTACGGGGACGTCCTTATGTAGTTATACGTATTCATACCCATCTACAGACGGAACACAGATGATTTTTTGGACATGGAAAAGTAAGGAATGCGTACGGTTATACTCAAGAGCGGGTCACCTTGTATGCAAACAAGTGCAAATAGTGTTTAGAACACGTCACCATGACTCACCTGTCTCCGCACGCCTGCAGCAGTGCTACTCGGTATAGTATACGTATCCACCAACTTCCATCTCACCGCTGCGCTCAGCGTATACGCGTCTCGTGCACTTTCCTTGCCATGACAAGTATCACCAGAAATCTTCCCTGGTTCGTGCGAGACCTCGGAATATCAGTTGTTGGACAAGTACGCGTCTAGCTGACTACGTGTGCTTAACGGTCCATTCACTTCGTTGCTGCGTTAGGAATGTTATGTTTCTCTAGTAGAAAATCTAAACGTATCGGATGTACCATGTATCAAATATACGGTTTCCAAGGGGCTTGGAATCGGTGTTGTACTTGGTGGGGCAATCATGAAGGTTCCCCAAATCATGCTCAGTTCGTGCTGTCCCATCTTGCGTCTGGTTGTTATATATTGATGATTGTGAAATAGTTTTGAAGGCTCGTTCGGCGAGGGGCCTTTCTCTGTCTGCCTTCAGTCTCGAGACTATCGCTTACGCTATAAATCTCACCTACTCCTTCCGCAACCACTACCCTTTTTCCACCTATGGCGAGAACTTCTTTCTCACCATCCAAAATACGCTCATAACTCTTCTCATAATCTACTATGCTCCGGGAAAATCTTCACTGACGCTCAAGCATGAAGGGCGCACGTCACAAGTACTCACGGGCGCCGTCGTCTCTTTCCTTGTTGCCGTCGCCTTGTACATCATGCCTGCCCACCTCCTGTCCTTGCTTCAGCTTGGCACAGTTCCATTGTCGCTGTTCTCCAAGATTCCGCAGATTGCACAGAACCATCGCGACCGTTCAACGGGACAGCTGTCCGCCTTCGCTGTCGTCTCGCAGGTGCTTGGCTGTACCGCGCGGCTTTTCACGACGTTCCAGGAAGTCGATGACTTCCTCGTGTCGTCTGGTTTTGTCCTCGCGCTCGTTCTGAATCTCATCGTCGCATCCCAGATGTATGCGTACTGGGGCCGCGAGGCGGGCTACAGACCGAAGGAAAAACTGGAGGATCCTAACGGCTATCAACCAGCCAAAGCCGCTGCGGCCTACGAAACAGTTGATGCCGGATACGCCATGTCCTACGGCTCTCCGAGGACACAAGAGAAGGAACATTATATTCAGCAGCGCACCTCAACACCGCCTCCGAGCCTCAGTGCGGGGCGAAAGTGGGCCAGAAAGGTGGATTGAGTCCTTATATATTACTGTCTTATCTGTCCACACTAATGTAATTTGTGCTTAATTTGTCATGCAATCATTTTCTATGCGATAACTTCATGTTCTCTATCACAATTTGTGAACAGACTCGTACGTCGGACATGATAATGGTGTAGAGAAAAGCATGGGTTGTTCTTGAGGTATCCGGGGCTGAGGGGAGACTGCTTCAAGTGGCAATCTTTCTTGTGCCAGCCGCTCAGAGCGTCAGCGTCTTTCCTTTGTTTCTGCGCGGAATGCTGATCGCTGTCCATCATGTTCGGTTATTTCAGCCCGATCGTAACCTGGTCTTTCTTCACTTGAGCTTCGTCACCCATCTCGCACAACATCCCATCGCCGCTCTACGACTCTATAATCTAGCATGTCGGTCAGGACGGCGCTGTCGACTGGTTCATGGGCATTCTGATTGCCATGCCTGTTCGCTGGACGTCGTGACGCTACTCAAAGGTGCAGTGGGCACAACAGACGACGTTTCCATTTTGCTGAATGAGCCACAGGATTGACGTTATTCGCGGCTATGCAGAAAATTGTCAGGCTTCAAGAGTTGATCATCTTTGCTCAGTACATCGGTTACCGCCGCAACTCGAACGACAAACACATACAGATATCCCTTTTGTATGCCTTCTACTTCCTTTTTATCAATATTTGAAATTCGCATTGTAATATGCACATACCTCCATGATTGCTAATGGATCCCACCATCCAATGCAAGTGATCAAGGCAAGAAGGTGTCGGCTTTAGCTTTCTGGGAAAAATTGACAGCGCTTTCGAGTGAGCTTGGTGGTCTGATCTCGTTTATCGCGTGCATTAACAAGTCGTGTACGCTACAGATGGTCGTTCATGGTTAATCTCCTCATGAGGAAACTGATCTATCAGGTCGGTACTATGTGGACAAAACCAGCGTGTCCCCACCTTGACATACAGACATAACAGACATAACCACGCGCAGTGGCCTGAAGAAGGTGCTGTATTCTCTTGCAGACGTTCCCTAGAACTTCATATATTTCTCTTTCCTAAGGTCCAAGCCAATTTCGACCGTATTTATAGTCGCATCAATGAACTATATCGCCATCATCTGAATCACCTAAAAAGCGTTGGCGGAGTTGTCGCCTTGTGTGTCAAGATGTCCGCAGATGCTCTTCTGGCCCACAGACTGATCGACAAGGGCAAGGCTGCGCTTCCCCAAAGGTTCGTCTTGACTGATAGTGCAATTATCAAGCCTTTGGGCAAAATTCTGCACATCATCGATAACGACTACTGCAGGCATCTCGGTCTAGTTGCGCTTTCCTCTGTGACTCGCCATAATGGTCTTTCCACGAAGTCCAAGATCGCAGGGACGTGCACGGCCAAGCTCGTGTCTGTTCTACGCACGTATCACGACGATCCGGTTATCGCAGAGCTCTCTGTTGCAACTCTGTTCCACTCATTAATTGCATTATGCGGGGAGCAAGAAGAGAAAAGATTGTTGTCCCATGACCCGGAATCCGTGCTGTTGGAAGTCGTATGCGCCCCCAAGCAGCCTTCAGCCGACAGTCAGCTTATAGACCACGCCCTGTATCTTGCTGCAGCCGCATCGACGCACTGCCTTGCCACCTTCGGTTCTAACAAATCTCTGTCCAACTTTCTGGTCGTTTCTCTGAAAAGCCCGGACTGGATGGTACGCGCCGCTGCACTCGGCGGTCTCATCGGGGCTTACACATCCAAGGATGAACCGGGCTGCGCGAACTCCACACCTTTCTCGATGGTGATGGGTATGCAGGACCTGCCGGCTCATCTCGAAGGTCTGCTTGACGCATACGGCTGGGAGCGGTGCGATTCGGACCTCGCGCTCGCAACGATAACAGAGGGCTATAATACGATGATGGACGTGGGAAATGATAAGGACTTCCACGAGCTCTGCATTAAACTTGCAGAATTTATCTTGCACGTTGATTTTTCCATCCAAGAACGGTATTTCCAGAGTGACGAACTGCCGTTCACGATGCGGACCGAGGTGCTACCCCACTGCGCACGCATCCTCCGATCTCGATCCACCAATGTTGAAACCGACATTCTGGAAATCAAGTATTCTATCTTCAAGCAGTGTATCCACGTTGCTGTCGCCATCGCACAGTGCGGCCTCTCCCGGAATCTTCAAGTCGCATACTATCATTATGTTATCAGCCTGGCTGCAAACTCTGTCGACGGCCTGCGACCTTAAGTGCAGTTATACGACACCCCTCGTGTGTTTACCGTTCATGCAGCATACTTTTGTACATGCAGGACAGCTCGGTCTTCAGACGCTGCAGGGCCCAAGCCCCGGGAACTCGTGGGACGAAGTCATCACATTCCTCATGAGCGCTATGGCGGAGACATACATCAAGGAAGCGCCTCCCGATGGCCGCCAGTGCACACAACATAAGAAATGCATTGTAAGCGCGTCACTTTTCTCATGACCGTGATGAATTATCTACAGATATTGACCATCCTTCTCTATTTCGCCACCAACGAACGAGGTGTGAGTGAAGATCCACACTGAATAAAAGAGGTTCACAACTACATTCCACGCCATTGTCTGTCAACTCATATCTAACGTCGTCACTTTCTTTCCAGTCCTTTACCAAAAAGCTCAAGTTCTGTCACGAGTTTCTGAAGCACATAGGTACTAGTGTACCGCAGACCACGATGCGCAGGCGGCCGGCCGGGGCGGCCCATTGTACCTGTACCGCTGTCTGGTCTGTGCACTGCTCGCCGCTGAAGTTCTCCTTAGCTTCTATATAGCTACAAGCCCTGCACATGTACTATTCGGTTCCTTACAGAATCAACACCAGTGTTTTTCGAAATTCCCTCATTTTGCGTGCTTCAAGACCCTGTCCTCGATGCGTCCACTGCGCACCTCTTCCTCGCTCTCCGCGTTCACATGACACTCAGTGAGTGCGGAGACAACGGACTCCATGGCGGTCTCCGCATGGCGATCAATATGATAAGCAGCTTACATAGTAGATATTACATATACTAATTCGAGCTTTGCGTTTGAATTTGAACTGTTGCGGCAACGGTCGCCGGAAAAATGGACGAGTCAAACGAATGGCGCTCTGTAATGTGTATGGCGTGTACATTAGTCGACAGAGTATTCACTAAACAGCGAAGTACAGAAATACCACCGTGAATGGAAAAGAAGAGAGAAAAACACCGTGACACGTACATAGACACTATTGAAGAACAGCTCGAGAAGAGACCGAGACACAGGAGCAAAGGAAGAGGGAAAGCGACATTGACAAATACATGCGAAGAGTGAAAATGGGGTAACTATGAACGGACAAGCGAATGGGCGAATATAGTTGTAATAAGTAATATATCGCAAGAAAAGCATGAAAATGGCGGGATCCCGCTCGACGGGGTACATGGATTAAGACAATGAAGAGACGCGAGCAATTTTGCGGAAAACATAGGACAACAGCACATGAGTCACAAGGAAGACAGTGAATACTTATACAATCATGATGACAACAAGCCTAACAGCTTGTCCTTGCCATCAGGGCACATCGAAGCGATACGCTGATTCTGGTCCTCGTAAAATGCTGCGCCGTTCATCATAATGGCCATAAGGTCATACGCCTTAGGCGCATCAATCGTGATATCTTCCAAGAGTTCAGCAATCGGCTTGAAGCCCTCCTCAAGATCCTTAGACTTGACCAAGCCTTTTTCCTGTGGCCTGGCGAAAAGATCGGCGACAAGTCTTGCATCCGCGGCGGCCTCTCTGCTCTGAATAGCGTGGCTGACGAGCTTGTCGACAAGGATGTGACGGAATTTGGGAGGTAGAACCGAGAAGTATTCTTCTGCCTCGTCGAGTTTACGAATGGCAAGGAATTCTTTCAAGTCCTCCTCGACCCGCTTTTTCGCGTCAGTTTCCGTCATGAAGGCTACCTTGCTATGGTCTTCCTTGATTTCGCCTTCCTCTGCTTCGTCATCGCTGCTGGGAGCGTCGCTATCCGCCTTATTGCTACTCGTCCCTGCAAAGGACTCCCCGGCCTTTGCTGGCACCCGAGAGATCGCTGTCCAGCCGTCAGGACCGGCCTCTCCACCACGCCGAGAGCCGGTTCGCGACATGGAGAAGTTCGCCTGTCGTTGCAGAGACTCTTTCTGCTGTTGTATAGCGGATTCCTTGGCAGCCTGCTCAATCGTCAACAAGGCATCCACGCCGAAGTAAAGGAGACCTCAATACCTGTTCGTGGATGTGCGCAAGAGTAGTAGGGGAGGCAACTTGATTCCGAGCTATCCAGTTGCGTTGTCGCAGCTCGATAACGTTCTGAATGGACAGATTAAAACGATTGAGCGAGTGATTCGGTGGACGACAGAACAGTCTCACCTGAAGCATCAACTGCATACAAGAAGACACGTTAGGGCTCTTTGTCACCTCCGTCATCCGTGTAAAATAGATGTCCACGTGTGACTTGGCCTTCGGAACATCAAGTAGTCGTCCGACGGTGCTAAGCAGCTCGCTCAGGGATTCAATCTCATTTCCCTCAGGATTGTCAACATTGCCTAAGAGCTTCTTCACACATTCGTGCATGATACGCTCCGTGAGCATCTGCAACTTGAACAGCTCGCCGATGAAACGAATAAGACCGAGACCTTGACGTTTCGCCTTCTGAGCAGCATAGTACTCATCAGAATAGAGCTCGATGTTTGCGCCGTCAGCCTTCTACCCCGACTCAGCAGCCTTGCTAGCGGCGGCGGCGGCGGCGGCGGCGGCAGTGATTTCCTTGTTCATCCAGCCGCGTTCAAAGTCCTCTTGGCAGCGACCCAGCAGGTACTTTCTAAACAGCTGACCGCCGGCAATGGGCTTTCCCTCCGTATTCTTGATGCCAACGTCCTGAACATTCGCGGAGATGCGCTCCATCATCTTGCGGCATAACCGTGCGTACATCTCGCTCCATGTCGCTTCATCGGTGGCCTTCTCGAAGACCAACCGGATGACCTGAATCAGAGTACGACCGTCCTTTTCCGCCTCCGACTTGTTCACCCATGCGATGATCTGGTCAGAGATCGAATCGAACTTCTCCATGGTCAATTTGTTCAGCAGTCCCTTGATCTTGCGGTCGATCAATTCCGGAGACGACGTGCTGAAGGTGCGAGTGACGCCACGAAGGCTATCTGCACGGAAGCCAGCTGCGCCACCAAGAGATCCAGGGAAGCCTGCTGAGGCCTGTCGACCGAGATGCGTAGGAGCACGACGACCAGACCCGCCACGCGTCGTGGAGAAGTTCTGGAAAGGTTGGTCGTTGGGATCGAGACCAATGGAATGCAATTCCAACATGTTCTCTGGCCGATCCTTGCATATTTCCATGAATTGTATTAAGAACTCACGGTCATATCTAACAATAGATTAGTAGGAAGAAGATAATATAGATCAAAGCGAAGAGACCCACCTGAATTTCCCGTGCGTCGCATTGACATTCAACTTGGCGTCGGGGCTCTTGATGCCCTCGGGATAAGCGACGGCAGTGAGGTCTTCAATGGCACGGGCTGTGGCCAAGGCAGACTGTAGAGGAGCTTCGACGTGGCCCTTGGCAGTTCTCCTTGAGACTTGTAAGTCCATCGGACTCCTCGCCATCAGGGACTCTTTGGCAGCCTGCTTCTCCGCCTCCTCCTTCTCCAACCGATTACACTTATCCTCTTCCGATTCCATTCGCACCTTCCTCGCGCTCGCGCCGGTAATATTGGGTGTCGACTTGAGACTCGCCGGTCGAGATGCAGGACTGTCAGTCGGCAACGAAGCGTTCAACGCTACGGCATCCCAAAGTCAGAATGAGCCATGGCCCATGTTCGCAGAAATAAACCAAACAAGAAGTGCAATACGCACAAGGCGGCGTAGAATGCTTCGCGATGTCACTAATGTTTATCTCCTCGCCATCGGATCTCTTGATACTAATGCTGATCTTCCCCGGTCTGCAGGGAACAAACGTGCTTGCGTTCTGGTTGAGGCGGTTCTGGTTGAGGCGAGTACTGCTGGCCGACGTGCCAAACGACGGCGCACCACCGCCGCCTGGCGTGAAACCTGGACCGGCAGTACGGTGTACCATTCTGCGGCGAGTACGGACTCATTTGATCTGTCGTTGTGTATACCATTACACTGCGCCAACAGACCAGGGTAGATTTCACCCTGTCGAGTCAGGTTGAAACTGCTCCGATTGTGGGGGAAAACTACCTGGTATTTGAGCATGTAAACAGAGTTACAAACGGGGTGGTTTTCACTCCGAAAGAGGCAGAACAGGGTGGCATCAGGGTGGAATCCACCCGGGTTTGTTTGCGTATACGTAGTAGTTTCTGCAGATCTAAGTTTGCCTCGCAACCAAAACCTGGATTTGGCCTCTTGATCCCTGACAAAATGAATACAGGTGTAAACAACCCGGTCAAGACAGCAACTGAAATCAAGCGTGCGTTTCGATGATCATAACGGTTGCCTACGAAAAAAAAAGAACCTTGTTATCGAAATTTCTGACCGCACTTTATTACGGACTTGCAACTCAACAAACATCGTGATAAAAATATTGTCTCAGTCTATTTGCCACTCACTACTGCTCGCCATCGAGGTCGGCACTATACAAAGTTTCCCAAGCGTCTTTCCCAAGTAAGTTGAATGGACGGACTGATACCACCAGATAAAGCACGCGTCACCTGTATGCGCATCGCACGGCCTGATCGTGATTTCACCACAGGGTACATGGAACAACTAAGTCAACCTTTTTTACGAAAGGACTGCGTGACAAAAGATGGAGAATTTGTAAGTATAAACTTATATATACGAACGCACTACGTGACAATATATATATATATATATATAATCTCGAGTTCAAGCGATATATTCTAAGCAAATACATCACTCAACCAGTCAATTATCTTAGAATTACTCTTCACAAGCCGCTTTCTGGTTGTTGGAAGCATGAAATCTAATTGTGGATTGCAGTGAACCCCTCCCAGCTCCAGCAAGAGTTCGCAGTCCGTATGGCAGGCCTTGACCTTCGTGGACAATTCGACAATGTCGTCACGCATCACCTCATGGTCACCTGCCGTGAATAGAAATTTGCTTGCGACGCGCTCAACACCGTGAAACCATGTTTCAGGCGCTTTCGCGGCCTCCATGTACACGTGATTACGTTCGGGAATGTTGGAAAGGAATGCTACGCCCCAGCTGAGCACGCCGCCACTTGGGAGAATGTCGCGCGCGCGATTGGCCGAATACGAGGGCGCATTTTCGGTCAGAGTACACCATGGGGAAATGCACAATACGCCAGCGAGCGGAGATGAGAGCGTAAGCGCAGGGACTGCATCAACGGGATGCAGCGCATGAGATACCAGCTGCATCGCCAAGTTACCGCCCGCGGAATCTCCTGCGACGCATATTTCGCTGGGAGCAAATCCTGCGTCAAGCAGGTGTGCTATGGAAGACTTTACTTGTCGCAAATTGATAGGAAAAATTGGAGAGACCGTGGGGAACTCGGCTGTCGAAAAACGTCACGGACACTACATTGTTGAAAGCATAAAACCTACAATAATCAAGGATTGCAACGTCGACAACAACACCGCGCACGGCGAGCTCGGACTGGACATATCGCAAATATCTGAGGTGATAGAATTGAAGGGCGTTTTGGAAGCCGCCTCCTGTACCACATATGAACATCAGCATGAACAAAATCGACAGCAGACTATTGCACCGTGCATATATAGGATAACCTTGCTGCGACCAGCTGGATGATCACGCATCAGCCACAAGATACGGGCATCATCCTCCAGCTCACTGATACGATTGGAGAAACGAAAGAAGTAACAGAAAAAACGGTAGGACTGGACTGAAGAAGGAGTAATCCATTGCACGAGACGCATGTTGAACAAAGATTGTACATATCGGGCAGTTGCATGAACAATTGCACGTGTGAATGTGAAGTTCCGGTAATCCTCAGAGAGCGGGTATACGAATACGATCCACCAAGAAAGACAACAAACTGTACGTTTTTGAACAGATACAGTCAGAACGCGGTGAACATGAACTAAAAGCATTCCTCACTTGCCTAGAACAAATGGAAAAGTACAAATCATGCATTTCTCCCACCATAAAACGGGGCCGGATCCATATTTGAGAGATTTGCTGCTCATACTTCACAAACAAGCATGAAAGTAAAGGGACAACCGAGAATACTAATCTTAAAGTGTATCATACTAAGTCTAAGCGCCGAGCGGTCGGTATTCGCGCAGCGGTTGTTGATTGAGATCGAGATGTTCCAAAATTGAATGAATATGTACGATCAATCGAACACACGGAAGCATCCGCCGATCGTTGTGTCAGCTACACACCAGTTTGATTCTCGTTTATGTAAATTATCTGTCCAGAGCATCTCGATATCCGTGTCTTTTTTTTACCTGGAATTTGCACTGCTGATACTGCCCGTAGGTGCATACGCGAGAATCCTTCATGAACTTCATGGACCCAGTTTTGTTACCACTTAGATGCCCATACCTATTAAGCTTCAAGCTTCAAGCATTACGGGTGCTGATCGAGATCTTTCAGTGTCACTGGGTTATGTATGTATCTATGGCCAGCATCCATCGATTTTAAATGCCTGATCAATTGTTCTTCCCGCGGACCTAGCACAGAGTACTCTCTCTTGAATTCATACTCCACGTTGCAAATGCTACGCGAACTTCATGAACTCCATGGACAGAAGTTAGGAGAACGCATACCTATTAAGCTTCAAGCATTACGGGTGGATCGAGATCTTTCAGTGTCACTGGGTTATGTGAAGGTCCTGTTGTGTCTGTCTTGCAGACATCTCGGCACGGATAATTCTCGGTCGACTAGGGTCACCTGAGCACTTTGTGCAGCGGTCCGGCAGGACGACAACTCTGTCGTAATCTGTGAATGTGTATAAAAAGTGTATAAAAAGGACCACCTCCCCATCATCACATTCCAGCAATGCCTTTGCTCAAGGTTTCTGGTACTAAGCTCGTCGACGAGGAGGGGAAGGAGGTTATCCTGCGCGGCGCCGGCCTCGGTGGATGGATGAAGTAAGTGCAGTCGCTCACGATATGCATACATAACTAACGCCGTACTCGTAGTATGGAGAACTTCATATCAGGTATATATGGCTTCTCCAATGGCTGCAGATTCACGTAATGAAATGGTATAAGGATATCCTGGATGTGAATTCCAGATCCGCGAGGCACTCGCTGAGACCATCGGTACTGAAAAAGCCGAATTCTTTTTCGACAAGGTACGTTTCCGCAATGAAGGATTCACAATAACTTGCTTATCCAGCCTTCCCTTAGTTTTTGGAATATTTTTTCACCGGCGCGGACGCCGCATTTTTCAAAAGTCTTGGACTGAACTGCATCCGTCTCCCGTTCAACTACCGCCATTTCGAAGGTATGTCCTTATCTACGATCATATGTTCCTGCATAACGGCATCTGGTAGATGACATGAACCCCCGTGTGTTGAAACAATCCGGCTTCAAACACCTGGATCATGTTATCGATGTCTGTGCCCAGCATGGGATCTACACCATTCTTGACCTGCACGCCCTCCCCGGCGGACAGAACTGCGATTGGCATTCTGATAATGGCAGTCACCTCGCAAACTGTACGTCATCGATGCTATCAATGTGTAGCTTTTAGACCCGTCTGAGCGTCAGGAGAACAGTCTGGCTGCACAAGGACTTTCAGGACCGCGCTATTTGGCTGTGGGAACAGCTTGCGGCACACTACAAAGGCAACGAATGGATTGCGGGGTACAACCCCCTCAACGAACCCACAGATGAGAAGCAGATGCGCCTTCTGGCGTTCTACGACCGCATTCACACGGCCATCCGTGCCGTTGACCCTGACCATGTTATTTTCTTCGATGGAAATACCTTTGCCTCGGATTTCTCCGTAAGCTTTACAAAAAGAAATGTCTACCAAGTCGTCCTCCCTTGTGCTTACATTCAATCTCATCATAGCAATTTGGTGACCACCACAAGAATTGGGATAACACCGCGTATGCGATACACGATTATTCCGTTTTCGGGTTTCCTGCTTCTCCCGAGCCATATGTCGGGAATGATGTGCAGAAACACCGCATGAGGCGTAGTTACGAGAAGAAGCGGGAGTGGATGGACGAACGGGGCCTGTGCGTGTGGAATGGTAAGTCAGCACGCCTTTCCATTAACAAGATGTGTCCCGTGCTAAAGTTGGGTGGCGGGCAGGCGAATGGGGACCCGTGTACGCTCGGCAACAATACGACGGTGATGAGACCGACGCAATCAACGAGGCTCGCTACCACGTACTCCGGGACCAGCTCGAAATCTACAACAAAGTTTGTTTCTAAACAAATCATCATCAGCCATGTGAAAACAACTGACTGTCTCTCTGTCCGGTCCCTCAACAATAGGACCGCCTTAGCTGGTCGATTTGGCTGTACAAAGACATCGGCTTCCAGGGCATGGTCTATACCGCATCATCGACGTCTTACATGACGCGTTTCGCAGACTTCCTCGCCAAGAAGCACCGGCTCGCGGTCGACGCGTGGGGCGCGGACGACTCTGCCGTGCGCGACGTGTACGCGCCGCTGGTCAAGCACATCGAGGAGAACGTGCCGGAGCAATACCGCGCGCTCTACCCGTACCCAGTCTGGCGCCTCCCCACACGCGTCGGGCGCCTCACGCGCAACATTCTCGTCACCGAGTACCTCATCCAAGAATGGGCTGACCACTTCAAGGGCCTGGACGAGATACAGCTCGACGAGCTCGCCGCGAGTTTCAAATTCGAAAACTGTGCCAAGCGTGAAGGCTTGAATGCGATCCTGCGCGTGAATGCCAAGCTGGTTCAAGTGCCCTTGAGCACCTGAACCGTTCTATCTCGACTCAGTGCAGCTTATCGATATTTTTTTTTTTTTTTTTTGGAGAATACCGTACATGTACATAAAGGGGATCTGTTATATATAGAATTGCGGTAGGAATAGTTCATGATCAGACATTGTCAAGCCCCAGCTTGGGGGTGCTCGTGATGGAGACTCGGTAATATCCCACATACAAATGCGGCCTACGTAACCCCAGGCCGCGCGCAGAACAACGATTGCGGTGTTAAGGGACTACGTAGCCCGCAGTTTCCCAGTTCACGTTTGGTCAAGTTTGTCTTCATGTACTACTACTTACACTATATTTATCACGGAGAAATGGAACGAGCTCCATAGGGAAGAGATAGCATACCAACACGTAAAGAAAACCACGCCTCTTTTCGTGGCACAGCTTAAATTACAATAACACTTGTGGTGATGAGCCTCGAAAAGGCCAAACGAACCAGATACATATGAGCGCTAAACGCATTTTGTCTATTTCTGATAAATTCCGTGGACAGGTACGTAGATATCGTGAGATGTTGTATGAAAATGTAAGAGATCAGCTGAGTAAGTATGATGCCTATGGAAACAAAAGAATACGTGTGTGAACGAACAGAATGCAGGAAGCAAAAGATTCATAAGCAATGCATGATACGAGGATAATTAAGTACAAGGGTGAAAGTGAACTGCGCGTTTGTGGAGACGAGAGAGATGCATGCGATGACAAACTAGAAGAAAACATACGAAATGGATGCAGATATTAAAAAAGACAGACATGGATGTGTGCGTGCAACGAGGCTATGATACATCACACATGCACAAGAAACGAAAAAAGGGGAAGCAGTGGAATGTGGCCACGATCAGGCGATAAGCGAAAAGTGGCAGGTAAACTGGAAGACGCCGAAATTGTTGCATGCAACACCAATCGATCAAGTAGAGAGATGAAAGATCAAGCCACAGGGCGACTTGTCAGTGGCATCCATCGATGTCACCGGCAGAGCGCAAGCCAGGGCACTCTGCAACAAGAAGAGTGCAAAAGTGTGCGTGTGCATGATAAAAGAGATGAATTCATCACGGAGATGGCCAGATGATGCCTGACGAGGCATGCGGCGGCAGGGCGACTGCTGGACGAGCCAAGCGCGGCTGCTTCGTGTTGGGCGCAGCAGAATGTGCCATCGACAACACAGGAGGTGGAGTGATGATCAGCGATGGTGACGGTGAAGATACCGGACTTGATGGCTCGAGATCCGGGCAGGGCGATACGAGAGACGACGACTCGAGCGGCTCGAGTACGTCCTCGCGTACGAGGCGGCGGCGATGTTGCCGCGGGCGGCGGTGTACGGTAGCCGCAAACAGCTGGTGGTGCAAGGCAACGAGATCAGCCTCGGAGATAGCCATGTCGAAGTCAAGTACGGTAAGAAACTCGCGCTCGACGAGGCCAACGTCGCGCATGCCGAAGACACCAGTGTAGATGGCCCAGTGTGCATTCTTGGGCGACGAATCATTGAGATACTGTGGAGTGAACCTTAGACCGTCGGGACGAATGAATAAATGTTGAGTAGACAAACCTTGGAAGCACAGACGAGTGCGCCGAGGAGTACTCGCTCGTAGGCCCAGTCCTCCAGATGGATACGCAGATACGGTCGGACACGTGAGATGTAAACCAGTGCACCAAGGAGCACGGAGATGGTGACTTCGGCACGAGTTACGATGCGGGTGACAAAGTTGATGAAGTCGATCTTCGCTGGGGAACGACAGGGGGTGCGGCCGCGCGACGAGGTCGACGCCCGCCCTAGGGCAAAGTCGACAGCATCGATAGTGCAGTCAATGACATATTCTGTGTGGTGATCAGGTTAAGAAATGAATGAACGACGTGAGTGGTGGTGGGTCACTCACGGATGACGTCGCGAGATACATCGAGCTCAAGGAGCTCGGTGAGCATTGATTTATGCTGCGACTTGGCAAGGGATGCTTTCTGAGTGGAGACCATGGTGGACGAACGATGGAAGCCGGGAGGCGAGCGAGGGAGTGGGGGTCATCTGGAAGATTCGGGATGGTATTTATAATGGATGTGGCGTGCGCACCGAAGTGAGCTGCTGCTGGGCCAGCTGCGTGTTAGTCGTGGTGTGATCTGGATCAAAGCCCAAGCCATTGTTCCACTTTGGCAGTCTGGACGCGGGATCCACGCCTGCGATTGGCTGGCGCGGGCGGGCTGTGCCATCCCCTGACGCACGAACTGAATAAATCTGGAGAATGAATAATGAGAACAGTCGCCGAATATTACAATGGGGATAGGAGAATGGCTCACATCCATCGTCGAGAACAATGGTGTGACAACAGCTCCAGCGTAGTTTCAGTTGCACCTGCGCAATGCAATGCGGTTGCTGACAGACTGTGTCAATGCGCACAGTAAATCACGCGATGGCAACCCTCTCTTCGAAGGAGCTCCTTCGCATGGATCAGGCGCCTGAACACCAGTCTCGACTCTCATACCAATGAACCTTGTATACACACACCAGTCGCATGATGCCACTGACCGCCACTACTACCAACCAACTGATTAGACCATCTCGAATGGGGCCTACGCGCAAAACTCAATCATCATATATGTTCTGGACCTTCCGCCCTCTGACTCCATCGTTGTTTGCGAACGCGAGTGCCCAATTGTAGGCAACGCTCAAGCCCGAATGAGCCCTATCTCTCTGGAGGCCGACCGTTCAACAGAAAGTCTAGCCATCCTGGTGAGCGCTTAGCATTTTGAATACAGCCAAAATAGCGCGCCGCAGGCTGGGGGCGTGATCCTCGAGACCCGCCGTCCAATAGCAATGGTCCGCCTTTACAAACCCACTTTTGTATTTTAAACATTACGACAAACGTGCACACAAATGCCAAATGTCGGCCCGTACGGAGTGATAAGGCAGTATGAATCGAAAGAACGATTATAATACTATGTATTATTAATAGTAAATGCGCCAATCTGACAACAAGATGATTGCCTGATTTAGAATTTTATCCCGATTAGGCTATCTTTTCTACGGCCATCACACTTGAATGTTCGCATCATTGCCCTTTCAGATCTTCAGACTTGGCAAGCTTGGCAAGTCTGCACCGCAATCAAAGTGAACCGTTACTAGCAGTCTAGACCATGTCCCTTTCCAGATATCGTCGAAATCCCTCCAACACGACAACCAAGTGCCTAATTAGTAATATGGTAACAGCCTTGTAGTTAGCCAATAATAAACCCGCGTACCAACTTACAATACACATTAACATAGAAAACAACTGAATCATAGAGAGAAAAGCCAGCGGAGACGTCAAAACAAAAGCAGCTACTCAAGATAGGCCTTGTACGCAGCCTTCCATGCCTCCTTTCCTCCCGTTTCTATGACATCCTGTTTCATCATTAGCTAACTCGACTCCCCATGCTAGATGGGGTACGCACCCCATGGCATGGAATAATCCTGTCAAAATTCCAAGAAGTCACCTTCTTCACGTCATTGCGCATCACCCTGGAATGGGCATCGTGTCAGCCACAAGCTCTAGAAGAGCGAGAAGCAAGAAACGAATGATGAAAGGAGACAAGGGAGAGATATTACGTGAACTAAGAATGCAGGAACATGATGTTAAGAGCATACGAAGTTGGACGTCGGGAATGAAGTAGCACAAAGTGAAAAAAGTCAGAAAAAAAAATATGCACTCACTCCTTATCCTCACCCATGAGCCATCCAAATTTAGCATGCAACCAGGTGTTCGGAGACATGTTCCCGGTAAGAAACGTCCGCGGCTTAGGCACTTTGGAGTACTGTTCGTTTGGCGGCAAGTTGAACAACAAGTCGGCCTCGATGAGCGTACGCGACGCCTTATGGCAGAATGCGACATCACGGTTTCGGAATGCAGAGAAGTAGCTGAAGACAGGTAAGATTTCAGCCTTCAACCAAATTCACGCGGTTGATGGACACAAACCAACATTCAATCTGGTTGAGGAGCAAATCAGAACGCGAAAAGGTCAATATCAGGACTGAACCATACTTCGTCTTCGAATCCATACTTGGTGTCCGGATGGTCACGACCCCACACTGCACAAGATGTCAACGGAAATCTGTCCGAAGAATCCGGATGGCGGACGCACCTCCGTCCGCCTTGAGCTGCTTGTCCTCATGCCGGTCCAGTGCGGCTTGGGGTGCGATCAACTTCGCGTCAGGATACGCATTCTTGTAGTCGCCTGTCACCATCGCGTTATACATATGCCTGATGCCAGGCATGCCGCCGTCAATGATAACAAAACGCACTGAGGAAAAGGTGATGCACGGAATCGGCGCTGACGATAAACCTTCAAAGCGTACAATCGTCCAAGTCAACGACCGTTTACAAGATCCGAGACGAGTTGAGGGGCACCACTTACTTGACGGGACCCATACCGTCAATGGTAGCCTTCGTCTCGGGTGAAAGAGGTGTCGACGCAAGCACCCACACGCCGCCGTTCTGCAGCTTGACGGCGGTCGAGCGCCCACCCATGGGCACGAACCCCATGCGTGTGAAAGGTCTGCATCGTATAACACAGGTTTCTCAGCTCCCCGTGCATACTCACGCAAAACACGATAATGTACCTGGAAAACGTGTATACGTCTGGACAGACCTACAACATCATAAACATGTTACATTCGCATGGCAGGAATACGCAGTGAAAAAGGGGGGCTTGGTAAGATCCTGCGGTCGACCCACCTGACGAATTACGAGGTCAGACATGATTCGGGGTGGTGGCCGTTGTACGGATTGAAGTCGATGCAATGCGAGCGGAGAAGTGCGATGCAGGTGTCGGTGAGCATGCAGCGCTATCGCTGGGCTTCTGAACAACTTCACTGTTGCCAATAGCGCACTTTTATACGACATGGCCCTCGATGACGCACTTCATGAACTCTAGTGTCCCACTTACCGTCACTGATGGCCGAACCCGGAGGCGGTGCAGATGTCCCAAGTCGCGATTGGTCTTGGGCAGAGAGGATGTTCGCCCCATCGAAAAATCAATCTTTAGTAGGAATTCCGTGCTCGCGTTTGTAGTGTGCACTGGAGCTGAAGCGCTGACGGACATTGGACACGGAAGAATACCGAGGGCCCCGTGATCGTATCCGGCTTCCATATTTGGTCATGCTTTCCCAATACGGACTGTACATATGATTCATAAATACACGACATGCTCTTGTGCCCTAGTTTGAGCTTTCTTTCGTCCAAGACTGGCCTTGTACAGTTACTGCCAAATGGTACCAGAGGGTACCACTCGAAGAATACGAAGCTTTGAATCACTTTCTTCTCTATTTTTCTCATGGAAGGATCTCTCTTGGACAAGCCAGTGATTAGCTTGCCGCTGCTCCGACGCCACAGCCCGAGCTCAGGTAGGTAGGACAACATATTGACAACATACGTATTCTACAAGAATCAAATTGGCGAAATCCATTTCGGGGTTATCCACATACCCCCCAAAAACTCTGGGCCCGATGACCCTGCTGTGTGTTAAACCGTAGAGTGTTAGTGCAGTTTTTGGATACTATATCCTTTCGTATATGCTTTTGCTATACTCCTCTCTGTTTGTCGCTATCTCCGGGCAATAAACTCGCCCTGTATATAACATGATCAGGCAATTCTCCGACGGACTGCTGAAGTCGAATGCACCCCGCAGTGATCAGATGAGAGTAATAAGAGGACGCAAATGTGCGGATTAATGGGTCAAACACGTAGGTAAATATGCATGCATAGTATACAACACGGTGCAATATAACGTAGATAATAAATCAATACGATAAACCGTCAATGAATCCAACCAATTTAATCCATAAATAGATTGAGACATACAAGTCCATGGCGAGGTCTAGCACATAATGCATGACCCAGTCTCGAAAGATGCCCGCAGCTCCTCGAGTTCCTCTCGAGCACGCTCCGCTTCGTTTTCCTTTAATTTGAGTTTGGCTTCTATCGGGAACCAATCCTGCATGAAGTTGACAAGCGCATGATCGATGTTCGCTGGACAGGCACAGACGTTAATCACAAGTCTTTCTTACAATACGACGCGACATACTTCGATCGGCCCGCATTACCACGTGCGCTCTGCACATCGGACAATCGGCCTGCCCACGCTTCTGCATCTTCACCAGGCAGCGTACGCAGAAGAGGTGGCCGCAACTTAACCTGAAGGAACACGGGTCACTCCGCTGCATAAACGGCTACGCTAAAAAACGCACCTCACGGGCTTGAATGCAATGCTCGTGCAGATGATGCACGAGTAGTCGTCAATATGGGGTATTATAGGCAACAGCGTCTCAGTGATGCTCTGCACGAGGATGTGCGAAAGCGACCGCATATTAGCCTGCACGCCCGGCAGGAGTGCTAGCACATCCGCCTGCCGTTGTTGACACTCGTAGTCAGGTAGTGGTAGTGCTGTCCGTTTTGCGTGCTTTTTCAGAATTTTGCGGATCGCTTCGGCGTTCGCGAATTGGAGCTGGTTGAGAAAATCAGCGTGACGAATCCAAACACGGATGCCATGAAAGCGCACCTTCTTGATGTTGAGGATGAGCATGTTGAGCGCCAAAAAGTTTTCCAGTGCTTCGCGGGATTGTCGTAGTTTAAGCTGAGCATCTAGCCCGCGCGCAGTAATCTGAGCCGCAAACAACTTCAAAGCCGCCTCGGTATCCGGGATCGAGCGCTCCCCTGGTGACGTTTCCGACATGCTTTCGAAAATGTCAGTATCAATGTACAGCTGGAATATCGATCTCCAGGTATACAGATCACTCTGACCATAGCAGCGTCAAATGTGGAGTACGTCAAGACATGGCACAGAACATACCTCATTGTGTGTAGTTGATACTCGTATGGCACCGCTGTCAGTCAAGGTATGCGGATGAAAATGGCTAGATACAGCTGACACGGGCCGTGCTGTATCGCTAATGGTCTGTGTAAGAACCTCGACCGTCCTTACGAAATCGTGGCGGATCGCTTCCAGGCGTCCACTCATCGATTGAAGCGCCGTTACGAGAATTTGGAAGAATTCCGAGTCGGATTCTAGCGGGATAACGATATCCATGCTATTCCACGTATAAGCAACTCCAATCAATGCGAGCACAAAAACGCATGCCTTTCAAGACCATCGTTCACAGACGCATTCGACTGAGCACGCTTTTGCAGGTCCCACAATAAAGTCATATGCGGACCGACGCCAGGTTGTGACTCTGCTTCCTCTGCTTCCTCTATATCGCCGATCTCATGGATTCGCGAGATGTCGTGATTAAGGTGGAAGCGCAAGCGCGGCTGTATCTTCCCCGAAGAGTTGCAAAGTTCATAAACCAAGTGACAATCTGCATTGTCGTCCACTGCTCCGCTTTCGCGCGCACGGTCGAGCAGCGCACGGATGATATCAGGATGAAGCCCAAGGGTCGATAACTCAAGCACAACTCGGTTTATGACCTTTTTGAGCTGCAGCAAAGGGTCAGACTATGTTTCCATTTGCGCACACGACCTACCTGACGATACTGTATCGTGTTTTCCCGCAGCTCAGATGGAAGGCTTTGTAGTAACTCGTTATAGGTCTTGGAGAAGTGCATGGGGGGAATATCTGGCCAGGATCGCAAACAATTTCTGAGCAGAGACGGGGCATTTGCGAGGGATTTTGGCTATCGACCCGTGTGGGTCGCCGAAACACAAGTATGAGTCCGATCAATCCCGGGGCCGGTTTGAGTCACCACCCATTTGGGGGTATTTGAGCCTAAAAGCCTTATACCACATATGGTAATTTATGATACCATGTTGTGGCCGCGGAATTTTCGTTGGGCCCTTTCCTTCGAAGGTCACTTTGGACGATTCCAACTTGCAAACCTGTTTTTTTTTTTGCGAATTGAGCCATTTGAAAGAGGCATCTAAATATTCCCTCACCTGAGCTGTCAGTGTCTACATGATTTTCAGGGGTCCTCTTGCCGTCTGCAGTGTGTACAACGGACGCATGTGCGTGTGGCTACTTATTTGAAACGAGCGCGCAATAGTTATATTGGGCTATAGATTGGCCGATTGCACTTTTCAAGTTATGTAAGAGAAAAAGCATATGAGCCAACAAGTGCCAGCGAGTCCAGGAACCGCAATTTCCTAAATTGGCAATCTTTGTAACACAAGCAGAGACATTCCGGGCAGTTGGATCAGGAGTCTGATGGCGATGGTTAAGGTTGTGATCGTATGAATATTTCCCAAAATGGATTTTTATCCTTACACAGATGCTACACTATGAGTCATATCTTATCTCTCGATTGGACCACATACATTGATTTTGTTTTCCAAGTGTCGATTTCGATTGACTTGCCCTCACACCGTGGCATCGGCTGGCCCAGCTTGCAATACATAATCAGTAAACTCTCGCGTTTTCGCTGCCATTTATGAGCGTGTTCTCGAACCAATCCAAGTATTAACGTCGACGGCACTGAGTGGAAACCGGCATGTCGTTGATCAGCGATACTGAGTACGATTGAGGCGCTGTGCTGCATCGTCTTCACATTGACCAAACATATTTGCAGCTATCTCATCCACCGTTTACGTCTCTCTTATCTACGAGACGTCCAAGATCCATACGGGCCCCGGCTCATCACCATCGACCCGTCTTACCAGCATAACCCATACATCACCGCCTCGTCTCTAGCAGATGTAGAACAATGGCCTGAACTCTGTGCCCCAGTCAGTCCCAACGTCAGCGAGGACGAGGAGGACCGCCCGATAGGCTTCCCTGGCGCTCGGGGCCTAAAGTACACCCAAACGATAATGGGGAGACGATCCGGTGGCCTGGGGCTCAGGGTCAGCGGCAAGCGTACCTCGACATCGAAACGAATGTCCGTAACTCCGCGTCCTCCTGCCGTTAGGGAAGCGCTGAGCTCCAGTATTCCCACTTTTAATGCACCCGCAAAGCCGACAATAGAAGAGACCGCCGCGGAAAGCCACGATGATTCTCCCGCAGGCCCGTCCCAGCAACGGATCGATGTGCAGGTGCAGGAGCCTACTCCAGGACCTGCGCCGCCACCTGTGAGCGTTGCGCCATTTATACCCAAGTTTAAAGGAGCGGCAGAGATGGAGGCGCGCCGGCGGATACGTATAGCTGCACGCAAGGGCGCAGCTATTGGCGCGGTTCCTCCGCCTCCGCCTCCACCACCTCCACAGAATTTGAGTTTCGATATGTCTTCCGATGAAGAAGCAAGCGCAGAGGAGGCTGAATCTTCATCCGATGAGTTTGACATTGTCGAAGGAGATGCCAGTCTGGACGACGAAGACGTCTTCGATCCGTAAGTACGTTCACCTATAGATGGGTGCCTTCCCTAAATATCTTCTAGTGAGTTTGTCGGAGAGACACGCACACCGGTGATGGACGACAGTGCCTCTGATATGCTTTCTGTATTTTCATCAGGCTCTATTCCATCTGTCTCAGCGTCTTCTGCACCCGTGTCTGTCAATAAGCCATCTGCTGGGCGGTTGAGTCCTGTATCAGAGGGCGGCGATGCCGGCGACAGCGGTGGAGCCTACTTCGAGATGCTCACACCATCCCCGAGCGCGCGCTCTGCTCAGGAACAGCCGCAAGCACAAGGGAAGCAGCGCCGCAGACGCAGCGCTACGGAGCCCATTAAGGCGTCAGAACCGCCTGTCCTCTCATTTATACGCAAACCCGTTACGCCGATCAAACCCATGCGCTCTGCGCTGACCAGCAGACTTGCTGCAGCAGATTCGTCCACGAACCCGTTCTCAGAGCTATATGCGGCAATCTCCGGCCGTGGTGAGAGCGACGCGGCGCTTACCGTGCGGGTGTTCTTTCCGCATGCGCGCGAGCCAGCCGGGAAGCCCATGGATCTATGCGTGCGCCGGGACGCAACTGTGGAGGAGGCGCTTGGTTTCGCGCTGTGGTCGTATTGGGAGGAGGGCTGGCTCCCACGCCTTGATGAGGGCCTGAGTGGCGAAGACGATCCGAAGTGGCCCATCCGCATGTCGGCCGTCGGTTGGATCATGCGCATTGCCGAAGACGATGGAGAGATCGATGACGACTTTCCGCGTGCGTTCCGATCTTATAGCTCTTCTGAGGGGGTTCCGTTAATTGTATTTCATTTGCAGCTCCAGGGCAGGAACGGCAAGTGATCAGGTTCAACGCAGATGCATATGCTGTGATGGAAGCCACACCCACACAAGGTTGGTCATCCGTGGTCTGTTAAATAGACAGTATTTGATTGTCTTCGCAGTGCAACAGAACCAGGAAGTAGCCAGGAAAATACAACGTCGGCCGTCTCGAATCACAGCCGTGAACAGGACTCCGCCTCCCGGACTACTTAATCTTCCCACCCTGCAACAATCCAACATTTCCATGCAAGGCCCGGGTTCCGTGACGATCTCTGGACTTGGCGGTCTGCCGGCGTCGACCATTGGTTCGCTTCCACTTTCAATGTCTCTAGGCGCGTCAGTACGTGGCCCGCAAGTGTTCTTGCGAATTCGCGTTGCCGAGGCGGCAGACGCAGTGCATATATCGACAACTATCCAAGCGTAAGTATTCAGAGAATTCCTGCAGTGTCAAACTGAACGATATACGGCACAGGTCGGCGGGCATGTATATGCAGGAAGTCCTCGAGCTCATTTGTCGCAAACGCAAACTTGCAGATCCTCGAGATTATGCATTGCTGCTTGGAGACATGAGCCTGTTAATTCCCTTGGATCGAACTGTCGCCAGTTTGCAGGGCACCAGGGAGCTCGTGCTCGTCCGAAAGAGCATGCTTCCGCAGCTAGGAGACGATGTCTTGAAAGGCACAGGAAAGACCACGGATCCCAATGGTAAGCTTTCATCCTTACTCCCAATCCCTACGTCGACTTAAAACACTATTTCCCAGCGTCCATTTTTAAACGCATGTCGGATACGCCGGAAATGCAATTCTCTGGGGAATTTGATTATACTACGGCCTATAAGGTGTGTGAACGTAAACGTCTGTTTCGTAGACTTCACCCAATATCTTTTGTTCTAGAAATATGTCATCTACCGTAAGATGCCGATGCTTGTTGCCAGGCAAGAGAGGACGCTCGCAATCGATGGTGGTTATGTCCATGTACGTGTCTCCGTTCAATCGCTGCCTCCTTCCCCAAAAATCTGTTTCCTTCTTGACGTCTCTACCCTGTACAATAGATCATGCCCTCTGCAAATAAACCGAAAGCCGTATTCGACAGCGGTCGGACTACTTCGTACCACATCAAAAATATTGTGGATTGCCAGCAATCGGGCAAGGCCTCGTCTGTCTTCAAACTCGTGCTGAACCAGGCGGGCGGGAAGAAACGATATTATTTCGAAGCCGACAGTCCCAAGTTAGCGGGTAAGCTGCTATCTATAATCGAACTACGGTGATTCTGAGACGATTCGTCTCTCCAGCTGAAATTGTCGCGACCATCAAGAACCTCAAGACAGCGCTGGATCGGTCCGGCACAGTGAACAAGTCGAGGCGGAGTCGCCTTGCTGGCTGATTTTGCGAGCTTGTTTAGCTATCATGTATTCTTGTATCGTATTACTACTAAGTATTACTAGTTGTATTTGTATACCCTCTTATGATGGTGAAACTCGCTAACGCAACCTTCAAGCGAAGACGCTGTCTAGCATATTTAAGTATTTCCAGTCTAGTTTTCGGATTTTCCTTTGTCATTTTTTGCTTAGATAAAGTAACGGATCCTTTGCGGATTCAGGTGTCCTTGTAAATATGGTCCTCGTAGTTATTTTTCTCTCTCTCTATTCGCACACAGAAACCAGACTTGTTGACAAGCAGCACAAAACATTTTCCAATTGCTGTTCATTGGCAGTCAATTTGTGGGCAATGAATGGCCCACAATACCAAAGGATAATGTCACATTTGATCTGAGTATCAACAATGTTGTCACAGACATGAAAAGTACCATAAAAGCTCAAAGTTTCTGTGCAAGTATAGTACAAGCAGTATGTTCTCCACCTCTACTCAAGGATCTTCATGAAGGTGCATTTTGTAGAGGGTGGATACCCATCACGAGGTAGGTGCTGTAGATACAGATGAGATAGGACCTCAGCAATGGTATAGATGATGCTGAGGTGGGCAAAGATGTGCAAATGGAAAATAAGCAGACTGGTGACTCATTGATCGAGCCCGATTTGAATTGTACGAAGACACAGATGCTGTCCTGTGGGGATGAAACACCGATGGATGTGATCCGAATGGGTCCCATTGTGACGCGCGATGTCCGCTTGTAGGCAGAGTGAAGTCCAGTCCAGGTGGTGGCACGAAGTTGCAAGGTGTTGTTCCCAAAGCAAGGTCAAACAAAAGCAAGGCCTTCGGCTTGATAAACACCGTCCAACCCCGTCGGGCCGATCAATACATATACCCGATCAGGCTCATTCTTTCCGAATTTGGAGCAAATCACAACTTGAAGTTGAACTTCACTTGTCCATATTGCTGCCAGTGATGGCCTCGTTAAAGTTTGCACCGAGCTGTAGCCGCATCGTGACGGATCCCACAGGCGGCATTGCAGCCATTTATAATCTTTCGTCAGAGATCAACCATTATATCGTCAGCTGACGATGAGGACGATGGCGGCAACCTTACAGTGCGAGGGTCTTTCGGAGCTTCGTCCTCTGAGAATACTATGAGCCTGCCTCGTGATGACATCTCGTGCACGTTGAATATATCTTGCTGTATACTTCCAGGTCTGTATGGCGAGACCTATTTTCTCCTTTTGTATCGATGCCTCATGCCCCCCAAGTCACGAGCGGACTCCTTCATACCAGTCTGGGCATCTTACCAATCTCACCTCGATAATAAGTATCTGTCCGTCTCCATTCAATAATATTGTTTTTATCTCGACCAGAAATTCTGTTGTGTCTGTGTATATGCGCATTCGGATATCCCTTATAGTCCCGTGCCCCTTCGCTTCGTCCTGCACCCTCGGCTTGTAAGCCGGTGCAGTTGAACGACCTCGTAAGTATATTATTGGGTGGCAAACTTTCGGATCTTGCACTGATTCAATCTATGTTACCTTATAATCAGGCTATCGGATAGCAAAAACCTGGACTCAGACTGCCATGTCCTCCACTTTGTTATCCCAGATTCGAGCCTTCGTCACCATTGATGTCGACTCTATGGATCCAGCGGTGGCCGTTCGCCACAACGCCGTGGCCAAGTTCTGTAACATGACTTCCAATCAGGTGAACACCACAACGATCTGTTTCATCAGGCCGTCAGTCATTAAACATCTTGGATTTACAGGCCATTGTACGAGGCCAGACGTCCCTCGGGTCCAGCTTAGAACTAGTCAAGGCGGCCATCGATCGCGTGAAGAGTAGCTATCCCACGCTAACTGGAGATGATCAACTCCAAGAGATTGTCGATCTCGTGGTACGATATACATGGCCGATATGGTATTTTGATATCACTAATGATGGTGGCGACAGACGGTACTTCTGGCAAAGGAAGTATACCCTAATTTAACGGGCAATGTCCTCGTGCAAACGTCGCCCTCCACCGCTTACGATACCGAAAAAACCATCCAGCATGCTAAGAAACTTGTCCGACTCTTTGGCGAAAACGGCATTTCCAAGTAAGGAAGTTATGTTGTTAACCCTGTCGAGTATTTTCATGGATTATTGCAGAGAACGTGTTTGCATCAAGATACCCTCTACGCCGGAATCGATCGTAGCATGCCAGCAGCTGCAGAGTGAAGGCATTCAAACCCTGGCCACTTGTCTCTTCTCCGTACCTCAGGCCCTTGCGGCCTCTCAGGCATCGTGTCTATACATTGCGCCGTATTTCAACGGTCTGGCGTCTTTCTTGTTTTTGTGGATGAATCCATGTCTTACTGTTAGAATCATTGAACAGAATTGCCAGCTCACTTCCAAGAGGGCGTCTGGAAAGAATACGCGGATACTGCACTCGAGCATCCGATGTGTCCGATCATTCACTCTATAATCAATCTGTACAAGCAAATCAACTCGAAAACACTCGTTATGCCGGCTAGGTAAATAAACAGTTCTTTGTCTGATGCTGAGTTTGGCACTCACGCAGTTCTCGATAGCATCGTCACGGCGAAGGAGGTGAATAACATTCCTGCAGCCATTAACTCTATTCTACCTGCTACGAACCTATTCACCACCCTCAGGTTATTGCATTGGCGTCTCTGGGCCCCAACCACCTTACCCTATCCGGTAGCGTCCTCGATCAACTCGCAGCACTCCCGGAGGTACCAGCGGAGGCGCTACAGGCACCTGGTGCTCCTCGGGAGGTCGGAGCCAATCTCAAAGGTGCGTAATGTATTGCTGACCAGACTTCCACACGCCTTCATTGTCTTACGTCTCTCCCGTAGCCACCGACTTCCTCGCCAATAACGCCGAAGCGTTGAAGAAGGCCATAGCGGCCGACACGGAGACGACCAGAAAGCTAAAGGATGCACTGGACATTTTTGACGCGCAAGAACAAGAGCTGAAGAAATACATACAGACATTAATTTAAGATTTCCATTCCCATTCTTGTTTCTGGTTCTAATTGTTCCGGGTCATTGTTATAGCACTTGTCCGCTTAGAAGGTATGTATGTGGTTATGTAAGAGAGACTAAATGACAGAAATCTTCCGAAACTAACCCCACGAAGCCTTGGGAGCTCATGAGACGATGAGATCGAGTCTACGTGCAGAGTCTCAGTCAGATGATTCCCTCGTGTTATACAAGAAATGCGATAGACTAAGATAGGCATCATTGAATTGTATCTAAGCAGGTCTAACCGTGACCCGGCGGCCCGACGAAGGTATTTTTTTTTTGACAAAGCAGCAATACACATGTGCTAATGTCGTACAAGCGATAGGTTTGGTTGTCGTCGACGCTTCCAAATTGGCCCTCCCTGAAAGTTTTGACTGATAATCCTGACACCCGAGCCCACAGTTTTTTGTGAAGGTGCGACGGCGATATGGTATAATCCTCCTTGCAAAAGCTAAATACAAGATATCATAGATGGGTCCTTTCGGATGCTCTCAAAACATAGTCACGCGTCCGTCGTGTTCGTCCATTTTCTATCACGCGGTCTTCGTCGTCGTTCCAGGACGTGGCCAACACGTTCCATGGCAAACTTCGGTCTCGCGTAACCTCATGGCCCCCGCTTCACGCGCCGTAGTTAAGGGAAATATCTCGGTCCGCTCTCGGCGGGTTGAGGGATAAAAGGGAGGAGCGATTTGACGCGAATTCTTTGTAAGGAATTCGTCATGTCTCTCCTCAAGTTTCTCCCTTTCGTGGCTATTGTTTCTTGTGCGCAGGCAGTGACCGTGTCTGTCAGCGCGACGGCCAGTCATGCCGTCCCAACGACGCTTTGTGAGTTACGCCGTTGCTTCCCAGAGCTATGATTGATTAGTGTGGTAGTCGGATTGATGTTTGAGGTACTTCTTCGCCGATCATTTCCCCGGTAGACTCCATGTTCAGTGTTAACTTGGTGTTGTTCCACTCTAGGACATAAATGTGAGTCTACGTCTCCATATTCGAGGAAGCCAAAATGACTAATGATTCCTAGTGGGTATGTATTCTTTTGCATGAGACTTACCTTTAGTTTATTTGGTGTCAGTCGGGCGATGGTGGTCTCTACGCCGAGCGTATGTCTTATGTTTTATACATTTTCTAAATCATCGTCAATCATGAATCTAGTGCTGCAAAATCGAGCATTTCAGCAAGTAACCGCAGGCAAGCGAATTCGTTCATTTCTGTCTCACGCGATCTGGAATTAACACGTATTTCGCAATAGGAACCAGTGCCGCTCTTACGGCGTGGGATACAGTCAACGACGCGTCCATCGTCGTTATTGCAGATTCGTCTCCGGTATCGGTGGCCCTTCCAAACTCCCTTGAAGTCACAATCCCTGCGGGTTCGAGCGACTCGGGATTTAGCAACTCGGGATATCTTGGTGATTTTAGGTTCCCTTTTCAATTTCATCTGAGCTAAAGGCGTTTAGGCATCAAGATCGACAGCAGCTGGACGTACAACGCGTCTTTCTATTACAAATCTTCCAGCGGATCCGTCAAAGCGACAGTCGGTCTTCAGACCTCGGCTGGAGAGTCGCTGGCCTCATCAACTATTGCGTTGGACGATACCGACGATGCCTGGGTACAAACCTACACCACTCTCACTCCATCTGCCTCTGCAGACGCAATGGACAATTACTTTACCATAGTTATTGACGCATCGGATGCGACGTCTGACGTTATTATCGATTTTGCCATGTTCTCTCTCTTCCCTCCGACATATAAAGGCCGCACCAATGGGATGCGAATCGACATTGCTGAGGTGCGTACGGTTGCAATTGTCATCCAGTGTGGACGGCAGGCTTACACGGACGTGTATTCGTAAGACATTGGCGGAGATGAAACCGGCATTCTTCCGTTTCCCAGGGGGGAATAACCTGGTGAGCGCATGTCCGGCTTGATTTGCCCGGCTTGATTTACTGATATTTTACCGTATCTTACTCTTTCTGTAATAGGAAGTGGGCATCCAAATCTCATATAACATGGCGCTAATACCTAATTCAATCCAAAGGGAGAAAGTGTTTCTACCCGCTGGAAATGGAATGCGACGCTTGGTCCTCTTGTAGATCGTCCAGGGAGAGTAGGAGACTGGGGCTATGTCAACACAGAGTGCGCTTTCTCATCATGCAAAACAACATCTAGTCTGACAGAAATGGTCTCGAAGTGGACTTGGCCTTCTGGAATATCTGTACTGGTGTGAAGACATGGGCATGGACATGATTATGGCTGTTTACGACGGTCCAAGTTTTTTTTTTTCTTGTCAACGAAAGGTATCTGATATTTTGCAGGTTACTCTCTTGACGGCGTCGCAATCGCTGAGGATGACATGGAACCATACATCGCCTCCGCCATTGGTCAGGCGAGTACATATACTGGAGCATCTCTACATGTTATCAAATGAACTGACTTCCCTTCCCTCGATGCATAGATAAATTTCGTGGTCGGAGACCCGACAACCAGCGCTGCAGGTGAACTCTACCATTATTGCCTTAGTTGTCTTTGTAAGCTCATATGGTGGAGAATAGCTGCTTGGCGTGCCGCCCTTGGACGAGAAGAGCCTTTCAACCTGACTTACGTTGAAATTGGCAATGAGGTGGGGCTGATTTAATATAGTGGTCCAATAACTAAGACTTGAGGCATCCCATTCAGGATTTCACTAGCACAACGGCATCCTCTACGTGAGCATTTTGTTTTACAACCTGATGATTGTTGCTTACATACAAGTCTCTCAGATATGTCTATCGTTGGGAAGACATTGTATCGAACCTTTCGGCCACTTTTCCCGACTTACGTGAGTCCCTATTCGCTCGCTTGCCACTTGGAACAGTCCTCCTGAATTTGAATATCAGAATTTATCGCAACGACATACCAGTCGGGCCCAGTCCTTACACCTACCCCTCAGCATTACGACAATCATATTTATGATACGATAGGTGAGGGCACTAAAACCACAGCAATAGCCTGGCAGCATATTTACCGGTCGTAGATTGGTTTGCGGAAAATTCCTTCGCTTACGATTCTTATGAGGTAACTACAGTAATCGAAGATGAAAATTCTGGATGAACATTGACATCTTCTAGCGCAACAGCACAACATACTTCCAGGTAAGATCTCAGCAGCTGTGCGTGATTTCAAGGGCTAAGAACAAGCTGTAGGGCGAATATGCCGTGTGTCCCAGATGCCAACGTTCTCCTGAAACGTACTGAAAGAAGACAATGTAGGCCACTAGCACAACGGCCGCAGCAATCTTCGGAAGTGTTGCGGATGGCCGACTGGAATACCCAACTATGTGGGGCTCGTCGGCCGAAGCGGTGTATATGACAGGGTTGGAGCGCAATTCCGACATCGTCTTTGCGGCTTCCTATGCACCGCTTCTGAATGTAAGTTGCTCTTTCGTTATACTTTTCGAGTAATTGAAGTTTCCGTACAGCATGTGAATGCATCAGAATGGGTACGTACAGTCAAAGAATGGATCCATCAAGCTCGTCGTGAACTTATAGGATCTGTTAGACGCCCAACCTTGTTGGTTTTGAGTGAGTTGACCAAGTCAAGCATTGGCTGCACCTCAACTGGATGTTTTCTGCAGTTCCGGGACGGTATATCCTTCAACAAGTTATTATGTCCAGAAGGTGCGGAGCTCAGTGAAGTTTATATCTTGACGATCATCGAATAGAGCATGCCTGGATAGCTATTTAGCCTAAATAAAGGTGATGAGTATTATCCAAGCACCCTCCCTTCCGAGGATGGCACCATCTTCTGGAGCGTTGTCAAGAACACAACAAGCAACGAGTTGATCATCAAGGTAAGTCCACACATAAAAGATTTTTGTAAGTAATACTGACCAACACATCAACACTGTGAACTTCAATACAGGTCGCAAATCCAACGGATGAGGAACAGACATTGACATTTGACTTACCGTTCTCGAGCGTTGCAGAAACGGGTACACTGCAGTTATTGACAGGATCGCAAAATGCGAGCAACACCCCAGCGATCCCGAACGCAGTCGTACCCACGACGAGCCAGTTGACTGTCGGTTCGACGTTCGACTACGAGGCACCAGGCTACAGCGTTTCCGTCATATCTTTTGTCGTTAACTAAACTTTCCTAAGTTTCTATTTGCAAGGAACGCCTGTAAAGACAGATGTAGAGAAGAATAATTGTGATATAAATGGACAGTACATCAATTTTTGACTGGCTGGTGTCTACGAGAACTCCAAGTGACGATGCAAGGTGCAAGTAACAATCATGAAGACGGACTCCCTATCTTTCTTTCTGCAGTGGCTGAAAAAAACATGAGAAAAATATTAAATAAAAGAGAAATGTAAACGTACTCCATGGTCTACGATCCATGGGGCATTGTTGTTTCGACGCAGCCGTCCCAATCCATTTCAAAAGGCAATGCATGTGGAAAACGTGTGTGCATTCTCCCCAGACTATCCATTCTCGGAAATCAGGCAATATACGCCTATATGTGAAACACTTACTCAAAGGACAATCATCGCCAGGCATCTTACAAGACGGACAGCAGCCCTCGTATGGCACCCGGCAGATACCACACACATCGTCGTCGTTGTCAGTGTCATTATTGCCAGTATCCCATCGCCAATGCGCGACGGCATGCCAATGCTTGATGTTCACCTTCATGACAATGAAAAAAAAAACCAGAAAAAGCGGATGAAACACTGGGAATCGTGATCAATAATGTATATCCAGATGAGCGTCGAGGACAATAATGGCAAGCACGCGATTTCTCCATGACTTCCCCGATCACGGACTGATTGACATTTGTCTCGAGACAAAGTGTTATCTCTGACAGACATTAATTCTTATATAGATTGGGTTCACCCTGGTGCACCGTACGGTTATAGTACGTGCTGAGGCTTCTGGGAGCTTGCCCGTATACTTCACATTTTTTTGCTATTGACAGATCTCAGATTGAGCCACCACTTTTGCCCGAGAGCTGAGTCACGCTTCCGAAAGCGGTAGCCCTAACCTCTGTCCAGAGGATCACGTGATTTAAGCACTTTTGGGTACGCATGCTCCAATAACTCAATAACTCAATAACTCTCCACAGCCATGCTTTTAATTTGCTTGAAGGATTATTATAGGCTTTTGGTCGTCGCTCATTCCACGGCGAAGAATATATTAATGGTCCGTCAACGCTCCATCCCACGTTATGGACTAGTGATGCTCGTTCGTCAAAGGCGGGTGTGCGAGGTTATTATTAGTACATTAGTACAACGTTCCCACCTGAGACTGAAAGGCAATGGAAGAGACCCGGGTGCTTATAGGACGTGTGTAAGTCTCATGCACGTTGTATTAGCACACCTACCGAGATTCCAGGAATGAATCGATATCGACCTGATCCAAACCAATGTATTCAATATGATACAATGAGTACTAAGGCGAAAACGTATTGGCCAAACCATCCTTGTGCGTGCAAAGCGGAATAACGATACAGACGAGAATCTGAGAAAAGGAATCGTGTATGACCAGGCTACAAGCTAATTGGATCTGGGAACAGACGTACGGTCTCCGAAGTTCGTTCATGTACCTGCTATCAGAACACCAAACACAATGGCAATGATGACAGTGAGGATGAGGGTAAGGGCGAAAATGAACATCCGTGCAGCCGGGAACATGCCCGTGAGGAGGGCCTTTTGAATCGTGAAATATCGTATAACACCTGCACAACGGTGAGATGGTAGACCATCGACCAACGGCGAGCATCAGACGCACCCGCAACCAGGATGATTAACGAGAAGGCTATAATCGTAGCACCAAGTGGTCGTGCGTACGTTTGTAATCTTTTGGAAGTAGGGATGAATACCATGTTACTAGTCGTCGTCGAGTTCGCGGCAATGGTAAAGAGTTGGACCAGTCCTAAACCGGGTCATTGCACGGACATCCTGGAAGAAAAGCAGCTGTACGACGTACCAACACCTGTTGATGCGATGACAAGACTTGTCCTGACATACGCAAGAAATGTACGTTCGGAGGCAAGATGGTCACGCGCTACACTGCCGGAGTTCTCGAGGACCAGGCGAGGATCCAGCCGTTGTGAGAGCGTGAGTTTGCGCGGGGGCATACGGGATCCAGGCTGTGGAGTCCCTTCTCCGGGAAGCGTAGAGATTTCAGCAGTGGACGCCTGGTCAATCTGGCTGGGGTCATCATCCGTCACTTGCAGCGACAGGTTATCAACATCCCCTGTCCTATGTTCATCCAGACGCGAAGGCGCTCTGCTGTCCGGCTGTGAGGACCCGTAAGGTTGCGTCGCGTTCATGGCTCAAAGCAAGAATCGCAGCATGCAAGAATGAGAAGAGCCCGTGATGCCACACTTTTATCTATGGCCCGCGAATTCGGAATGAAAGCAGGGGATTTGGAATACAGTGACAGAATAGTAGGCAGATGCCGTAACAAGCACTTGGTCCGGCGTTTGAAAGGCATGAACGGTCGCGGTAAAACTGTCGAAAATCCAGTACAGTAAACAGGCTTCCTGGTCAGGAAACACTGCTCAGGGGAATTATATCAGACGTTGGTAAACACGCGGGCCAGTAGCCACGCAGGCACCGATCGATACATCATTTGATGGACCGATTGACAGGTTACTACTTCAGGCGATGGGTTAGGCTTCTGCCTCAAAAAGGTAGTCACTGTTCAAGGTAAAAGCATGGTCACACGACCCATTTGCACTAACAGCCGGACACCAAATTGTCCCCCAAGCGGCGACGCAAGATGATTTACTTTCCTGTATTGGAACACGACGGAGATATCTACACGCTCCGGCATGACACGGCTGCTCCAGGCATCGTACACTTCCACGGTTTCTCCCCAGACCTGCTAAGAACGAAGCCATATTCACTACCAGTCATGAAGGTATCAGGCAGGATGACATCTGAGTCGATATTGCAGGAAGGTGCACTCTCGTTGTTTGTGAATATAAACGGACTCCGGTTCGCACAATTCTGTGTCACAGATGAATTGAGGTCCCGATAAAAGAACTGGACGTGGCATGTACCCTAAGCAACAAATCGTGGCGGGGAAATTTGAGCAGATCGAACCTTAACGAGGGACCCAGGGGCCGGTGCTGCGTGCGATTCCAAGGCTAATGTACCTCGTGAAGGATCCCCGGAAATTATCCTATACATGTGTGCTATCTATGAGCATGGTCAGTGGATAGACAGCGAGGAAGAGTAACAAGCTACATACCTGCCCATCTACAATGACCCCAAGTGCAAAACAATTAGCATCTGAGAAGGCAGTTGTCGCAGACAGGGATATCTTCGCAGTATCGATAGCATCAAGGAGCAATCTGGTAGGATTTTTAGAATCAATGGATATTACCAAATTTCCTTGCGAGCTATACTCGAGTCAGGACATAGCCCCCACGAAGAAAATAATCCACTGCACCCAGATACTAGCATGGGCATGTCGCTTATACAACGCATTCTGGGGAACTCGATGCCATTGAAGGACAGCTGCGATGGTTCCAGGAATGCAATACCCAGAGCGCCATGGCCGTATATTTTGGTGCCGTGAAAAAGCGTACACTCTCTGCCTGTAAGAAAAGGCGTGGGTGTAGCAATCAAGCCTAGCTTGATCGAGTCAAGCACTCGCATCGAGGGAAAATATTACGACAAACCTGTAATTGCGTGCGTGGTAAGTTAAAGCACAGACTATGTGATAAGCCTTCCGGCGACCTGTCTGCGAAGTAAAGTATTGAATGAATACTATCCTCACTGATTATGAAAAATACACGCATCAGAGTACATTCAGAGCTAGAGTATTTAGTATGAACAAACCTGAGGTCACGCAGCTCATGCGGCAATACTACGGCATCATCCTTTCGTCTGTTCCACAGCTGTGACCAGTCGCCTGGACTCAACGGCTGCTCGTAGGAAGGATTGTGCTTCGTTGACGGCCTGTGCCATTTTCCGACGCTAATAGTTTCATCACCGGGGATAGTAGATCGGAATATGCGCGTTTTACTGGACTCTAGCAGCGCAACGGAGCAGGAGACAGCAAGAGGATCAATAGTATTTTTCAACAGCGGTGGTGAAGATATAAGTCCCAGCAATGGGCCCGGAAAATGAGTAAGGACCGTGACGAGATCAGAAAGTGTGCTGTGCTTTAAAGTGGTGTTATTGGGAGAGACTCCCAGCGCGAATAGCAATGTTTTGTCAGTAACATTTGTTTTTGACAAGAAACCCTGCACATGAGAGAGTAGCGAAGAGCCAGACCGCGATACAATTGTTCTGGCAAACATTGTCAAGAATGCAATGAAGAATGTGTAAACAAAGTTGGACGCGTCGCGACTTGAGAGTGGATGTCTCGTGACCGCACCCATATGCGGTAATTCGGCCCACTCCGAAGTAATGACTCCGATGAGGTCCGAACTCGGAGGAGTTCACCTCCCCTGCTGCTGTTTACCTTTGAAAACTTTAGTACTTTAGTGCTTTGAAGTTTTCAAATTGACCCAATAACGACACCTTGACCGGAGACTTTACGTTGTCATGTAATAACGGCATCCGTGGGTAGTTCAGTTGCACCAAAATCCTTCGGGGAACGCATTCAACCTTCGGCCGCCTGAATACGGTCTAATCTTATCTCTTATCTACCGCTGACCGGATAACAATGCGATATCCACATTTCGTCGTTACTTACATCTGCACAAGATCTGCAGCGGCCGTTTTCTATGAGTTGTACGATATATACCCGCGGACAGTTTCTGTTATCGAAGTGAACACCGAATCTAACCTGGTCAGGCGCAAAGATGTCTGCCCTGAAGATTCCATCGACGACGGACAGCAGCGACGAATTCACAGGCGAGCAGCTGGCACTGCCCACTTCTGAGCGAGTAACGGCGACGACCAAGCACGGAAAGGTCGTTGGTGGTCGAGTTCGCAATGGTGTTCAGGTCTTCCTCAGTCGGTGCCGTCGTCACTTCAGGAAGCAATGTCTAACATCCTTTACAGATGTACCCTACGCCGAGGATGTGCCTCGATGGACCGACGCGAAAGCGCTCCCCGCAGACTACGTTTATCCCAGTCGTGAATACACCATCGATGGGAAGTACTGCGCTCAGCCCCGTCGGTCTGCTGATGACCGTATGTATTTGTACACTCGCTACACTGCTCTTCCATCCCTGATCTGTTATCCTAGAAACGCCGCAACGTATAAAACTTGGCCTCGGTGAGCCCACTGACTGTCCTTTCTTCGCCGACATCTTTGTCCCATCACGCTACGATCTGAGCGCACCTGCGAGCTCGCGCCCGCTTCTGCCGGTCAAAGTCTTCATCCACGGTGGATTTCTACAGTTCGGTGCGGTCTCTGATCTTCTGGACTCTTGGACATCTTTTTGACAGAAGCTCAGGCTCCACGTCCGGATTTCATCACAACCAACAACAGTACAGGTGCGAAGAATACAACGAAGTCCGCGTCCTTCTCGGGTACCGGTGCGTTTGAGTGGGTTTTTGACACTGCATATATTTTTCTGATAGATGCGACAGGGTATCTATCCTTGGATTCCTCGCAGCGGCAAAGCCCGTGATTTCTGGAAATTACGGCTTCAAAGATGCATGGATCGGCTTGCAGTGGGTGCAGGACAACATTGAGGCGTTTGGCGGGGACAAGAACCTCGTCGATCTGAGCGGTTTGAGTGGTGGGAGCCATCTCGTGGCCCAGCTCTTGCATCACGCCGCGCGCCATTGCGAGAAGAAGGTAACGAAAACCAACTCTTTTCCGAGTCGTCTTTTCCTACTTTTTTTTTTTCTGAATAGGCACCGTTCCGCACAGCTATGCTTCTATCCAATGCCATCTTGACGAATCAGCCTCCCCCGGAGGTCGCTCAGGCTCAATTTGAATGCATCTGCTTGGTACTGGGCCTCGATACCTCACGGCTGGACATCCTCAACGTTTTACAAGACGCCGAAAAGGTGTCCACGCCGAAATTGATCGAGGCCGTCGAGAATGTCGGCGTGATGGGCACGTTCAGAGGTGTGGAAGCGGCGGACGGATGGGTACACGAGATCGTCGAATTTCAACGCTCTGGTGGGCTGGCCGCTGGACTGAGGAAGGCGGGCGTGACGAGCGTTGTCATCAGTGAAGTATCCGAAGAATGGGCTTTTTACCAGGCAGTGCATCCTGCAAAATCCGTCGACGAGCTCGTTCCCAACCTTGCGCGTTATTACCCGCACGCGATCGCAGAGAAGCTCGTCGCTCTATACCCTTTCCTCCCCGAGAACCCGTCTCCTGCAGCCATAGACGGCCTTTTTGGTCAGGTGCGCAATTTCCTTCAATTCAATAGAAAGCACGCACTGAGCCTTTGGGTGTGCTAGATCATGGCCGACGGTCAAGTGTACATCCCCAGCCGCCAGCTTGCACGTGATCTCGTCAACGCCGGTTTTCCTACTATTCGTGTGCAGTGCAGATACTTGTGCGATATCTGGGCGAAGCTAGGCCGTGGGTTCATTTTTTTGCGATTATGCTTCTTCCACTTTTTGAATTGTTTTTTTTTTTTACCCAGCCTACGTGCAGCATGGTGCTGATTTGTACTTGTATCACTTCCGCCTGAGTACGCTTTTGCCCGCCGAAGTAATTATAGCGACAAACCTTGTGAAGGAAATTGAGACGGAGCGCAGTAGAGTCGAAAGTGGTGAGCCGTCCAAGCCGGCCGATATGGTTCTTACTTTGGAAGGCGATGGTAGTTTAGCCTGGAAGAGGGATGCTCGCTACGAGGAGTATATGGCAAAAGAAGCCGCCATTCGTACGGTATGATGTTATCCACAGACACAACTGCAGGAATGTATTTTGTAATGGCTGAAAACAATGAACATGCTAAATAGCGCGGGTAATCAATGATAGGCGTCGCCCACAATATGACAGCAGTTCGGCGAACAAGCATCACCTTCGGGCAACCGCTTTTATCATTCATGTACGTATGGGTTCTGGATATCTGGATACTTAAGCCGGCGCCCATCTACGAGCCATTCCATGTGCACAGACCAGCCGTCTATCTGAACGATCAATTTTCACTGACGATGGCCATCCCAGCATATGTTGAGAAGCTTAAGAGTTTTCCTAGGGAGAAGTTTTTGGTGAGCACCTCGCAAGAAGATCGATTCGATGACACATTCTTAACTCCATCGAACTGACATTACGGCCCATTCCAGTTTGGCCCATCGCCTATACAGTACCTACCCCGCCTCACGGAGACCATCTCACCTGGCTGTAAGGCAAGAAGTCACCTTTTTGAATGCAATTGATAGCGCGCTCAACGCGCGAAAATAGGTGCTAATCTATGCAAAACGAGACGACTGCAACAGTGGTCTGGCATTTGGTGGTAACAAAGTCCGCAAGGTTCGTCATCTGCTAAATCCATTATGATTGTGCCGAACTCTCATTACGTTGTGACGCTCAGCTCGAATACCTCGTCGCCGATGCCAGAGCGAAAGGATGCGATACGCTTGTCTCTGCCGGTGGTGTGCAGAGCAAGTACGTTTTTTGCTCTTGTGGTTGGAGGAGCGAATTCTGACACTCGTCTTCTCTAGTCACACTCGCGCGGTGACGGCTGTCGCGACGGCAAGCGGCATGAAGGCGGTGACCGTGCAGGAGAAGTGGGTGCCAATAGACCCACCGTTGTACGACAAGACGGGAAACATCCTGTTGTCGCGCATCATGGGCGGCGATGTCCGTCTCAACCAAGAGACCTTTGATATCGGTCACAAAACCGCCACGAACGAGGCCTTCAAGTCTGTCGTGGCTGCCGGTGGCAAGGTGTGTTTTTCGTGAGCAGTAACTATATATTCTGCTGGTAACTGTATTTCGCACTGCCAGCCGTACTACATCCCGGCTGGGGCATCTGATCATCCGCTAGGCGGTCTCGGCTTCGTGAACATGGTATTAGAAATCGCGGAGCAAGAGAAGGCGATGGGGATCTACTTCGACACACTCATTGTTTGCAGCGTGACTGGCTCATCCCACGCCGGTCTTATCGTCGGTGCCGTTGCGGAGGGGAAGGGCCGCAAGGTCATTGGTATCGATGCGTCTGGCAAGCCGGCCGCTACGAAAGAGCAGGTTTCGTGAGTCCATTCAGTGGGGGAATAGGGCGACTTGTGACGATTCACGCGCCGGTAGTCGGATAGCGCGGAACACTGCCAGTCTGCTTGACCCAAAGCTCTTCATCCCTGACGAGGCTATCATTCTCGACGAGCGTTTCCATGAGGGTACCTATGGTATCCCGGGTCCTAGCACCTTGGAGGCCATCAAGTTAGCTGCGTCGACAGATGCTATGATTACTGGTACGTATTATGAATCGGTTGTCATTACCTCTGAACCGCGCCGTCGAAGATCCTGTGTACGAAGGCAAGAGCATGGCTGGGCTCATTCAGCTGGTTAGAGAAGGCACCATCGCTCCGGGAAGCAATGTGGTGAGTACATCATTGTATTCTTGATTCTAACCCGGTTGATTGTTCTTCAGCTCTATGTCCATTTGGGAGGGCAGCCTGCTCTGAACGCATACTCCAGCTACTTCTAAGCAAGCATTTTCGTGCACGATAGTGGATGACTTTCCCCAGCGTCTGAAAGCCTTCGTACTTTCAGAATTCAGTTCTAAACCACCCATGCCGAGATGCCGAACTGCGCATTTCCCATTTTTGGCCTCATTATTATTTTGTACTTCGGATATTTTAGTCCAGTAAATCTCTTCACCCCGTTCCAGATCTCACCTTGATCTCATCGGGATCTCGGATGATCTCGGTGCATTTATATCTAGAAACAAGAATTGAAGCTGGAAAGGGGGTCGCGACCCTCTTTCATGTTGTACTTGGCTAATTTGCAGATTGCAGACGCCGAAAATGGAAGGCAGCTCGACCTGTTCGTGACCCGAGCACGGCATGAGTCATGCCCGGGACTCAGACGCGTGACTCGCCGCTCTCGTTCCGCTCGACAAGCGCGCTTATCCTGCACGTTGTCCTTGTTGTTACCGTATGTA